>VFFE01006913.1:182438-397047 GCA_008921705.1 Burhinus oedicnemus
CCTCGCCACCCCGCTCGGCGGGAGCGGCCCTATTGTTCGGCAGCAGGAGGGCGCCGGCAGCCGGGGAAGGAACCCCCCGCCGCCCGGCTGCGTGACGGGCGCCGACGACCCCCGCCCGCCCCGCCGCGGCTGAACCCACGCCGCGGGGGCGGCTGCGGGCAGACAAAGCCTCGGGGAAGCGGAGGAGGACGGCGGGGAAGCCCCCGCCCGGCCGCCCCTTGCCCCGCTTACCTCGAGAGCCCGAGCGGCGCCGGAGGCCAGCAGCAGGAGGGCTAAGTGGGGCAGCATCGCGGCGGCCGGGAGGGGGGGGAGGGAGGAAGGGAAGGAGGGAAGCCGGCGAGAGGCGGCGGGGTCCGGCTGTAAATCCGCGGGGCCGCGCCGCTGCCGGGAAGAACGACTGAGCTGCGGCGGCACCAGCCGAGCGCCGCGGCGGGGCCGGTCAGCTGATGGCCCGGCCCGCCCCCGAGCGGGCGGTGCAGCGCGGCCCGGCCCGGCCCGGCCCGGCCCTCCCCGCCCCGCGGAGACCCCTAGCGGCGGCGCCCGGGCGGTGCAGCGCCGGCGGGCTGTCCTCAGCGCCGGCGGGCCGGGCGCGGCTCGCCGGCTGCCACGGTGGTGGTAGCGGCTCGCACCGCCCGTTCTCCTCCGACCCCACCGCAGCCTCCCCTGGGCCCGGCCACCGCGGGGCTAGGCCCGAGCAGCGAAGCGGCTCCTCAGGCCCGGGCCCGGCGGCTCGGTGCGGCCTCGGGCCGGCTCCCGGGCCAGCCTGAGACCGGTGAGGGGGTTGCCCTCGTACGGGTGTTTCGCAGCTGCAGCACCTGCCGCCGCCTCGGCCGCTCGGGCACCAGGGATCACCGTTTCCCACAGCCACCCCACCCCACCGCACTGCCCGGCCCGGCCCGGCCCGGCCCGGCCCGCCGCTGCAGGAGGCCTCCGCGGCCACAGGAGCCCCGAGGCCTCGACGCTCCCTCTCCCGTCTGAAGCGTTGTGTTACGGAACTGCCACCCCCATCGTTGCTGGGTGTTCACACACAAAAAAAACCCCAAACCCAAAGGTATATGCGAATTAAGAGGCTATTTAACAAATTCTGGCAAGGCTGCACACCAGCCTGGGATCTTCAGTTACTGTCCGGGTGGAGGTGATGATTAAGCACAGCCGTTTCTCCCAGGGGCCATACCTGACACACCAGTGCATGCCGGCAAAGCCTAATCCTTCTGCTGGTCAGCCCGAGGAGACAGCTGTGGTCTCCACAGTATTCCTTTGCCCACTGCTAATTTTAAGATCAATGGTAAAATTCGTGGGAGTGCTATCAATAATGAAGGCGTGCAGGAACATCGGCAGAGCTGAGGCTTACAACGGTTGAATGAGGAAGAAATCAAACCAAAATGTAGGGGTTTCTCAAATAGTTTGTAATCAGAAGGCCAAAGCAAAGTGACTTTCTTGCCTTCTGAACAGCATTGTAATAATTGGTACAGTAAACCTGTAAGGAGAGCTAAAAATGAGTATTAGGAGAGTTTCATGTTGAAAGAGCTGCTATTGTAGCCGAAATTCAGCATGACACAGCCTGCCCATTTTGCCTCTGACCGATGGACTCCATGGCAGCATCTCTGCTTCTACCAAGGCTCCTGAGTCAGCAGCTTAATAGACCCACCCTGTGACAGGGACCTGCAGCCAGGCCATGTAAGGGGCAGGTGGTGGACATCTCCCCGGTGTATGGCTTGGTACAGAAGCCTGGGCTGCGTTGTCTTCACTGCCACTCTCATCTTCTGTTGAAGTCAGAAACTGAAATCACTGAGACTCTTGGCCAAAGCTGTGTCCCAATGCAGAGGGATGCTCACCAGGCGTGAGCAACCTGGGCTGCGGTGTCAGACAGGCTGTAACGTGCCATGAGGGACCTTAGTGCCACAACATTTCGCCCCCACAGCCAGGCCCTAGAGTTAGAAGACCGTTCTCATGCAAATATGAATCTTCTCATACAAGTGAATGAACTAGCGATGGATGAAGGCTTTGGGGAATTGCTGGAGTCACACTTAACCAAATTTGAGAGATCTCTGACAGGCAGATAACAGATGAGGCTCCTCCCTCCCCTCCCAAACAGATGCGAGATATATCCAACAAGTGTAATTATTAGATGCTTTTAAGAAACACACGCCCATCACACAACACAACCTGTAAATTAAAATGAGTCAAACAGCAACAATGGCAGGCTTAGCTATAATAATTTAATAAAGTTATCTGCTCGTTAGGACAATGATCACATGGCTTTGAGGGGTTAGGGAAGGATTTGTTGTGCAAATGTTTCTAAATGGGTTGGCTTCTAAACTCAGCCATTGGAAAGGCAGTGCCATGGCTGCAAATAAGCAACATCCTGCTAAAGCTGATGGAGATCATTCAAAAACAATTCTTTCCAGAAACAATGGAGGCAATCAGAAGGAAGCTCTTTGCAAGTTCTGAAAAAAAAGAAAAAAAAAATTAGGCTTCCAGATGGAATGGATGGAAGACCAAAATAGATTCATGTAGCCCTTTTATTATAAGTTGGCTTGGTAGTTCTTTGTAATCACTTCTTCCTAGTGCTAAAATCAAACAATATTTCAACTGCTGCTTCTCTGGATGAGCCAAGCCTACTTCCTTCCTCACGGTGGGCAGGCAGGCAGGCTGGAGGTCCCTTTTGCCTGTGGCTAGAAGAGGGGCAGACCCGTGGGATTGCATACCTTGGGGGAGAGCAGGGAAGGCTCAAGTGAAAAGGTGGGGAAAAGTCAAAGGTACCAGAAGACCTCTATGAGATAGGTGTTTCCATTTACAGCCAGTAAAAATGAGTGACAACATCCAATAACCAGTGACAATATTTGCTAAGATTTCATGAAATTAGTCACGCTGAAAGGTCATAACTAAAGACTCTTTTGAAAGCTGTTTGTAAGGTCTACAAAATTTGGAGATGACCTGCTGATAGGAAAAAAAAGAGATTGTGTCCTATTTTCAACTCTCTGTCTTCTTTCAGGATCTGTATAGGAGGTCCGATACACTTTTTTCCTCGCTTTCTCTACCCATTGTCTTAGTACAGAAATTCAGTCTTACCAAAGCTTGGAAGCTGTCATAGCTGGAATGCAACAAAGCCCACTACCACCTCACAACAGAGCAAACAATGGAAATCGTCTTCCCAGAAAAGAAGGATGGAGCACAACTTACGTTAGTATCTAATAAAGTGCTTTAAAGAAATAATCCCAAACTATGTTCAGATGTGATTTTCCCTTTAATTGCTGAGCTGTGTTATTCAGTCTTAATGTGATAACTTTCAAAGTGATGACCAAGCATGCATGTCAAGTTTCATTTTTTGGCCAATTCTGTGCTCTGCCTGTGTATCTTTGTGTGCAAATGATGTCTAACATTATTTTACAGCCTTTTCGTTTTAATATATTATGTATATGGAAACATTGTTCAGCCGTACAGTTTCTCATTACACACTCATGAAGCAAGTGGACCTTGTCTACAACTGCTGATATTACTCTACAATAGGCAATAGAACACCTTAGCCTACTTCATAACCTAATGAATGTTAGTGGTAAATAAGTGAATGGATATTTTACTCCACTTGTGTTTTGTTGCCACACTTACCAAAGCAGCACGTTGTCAGGTCAGATGTATATTTTGTCCTGGAAAAGAACCCGTTCTTTTGGTGAAGAGGAGAGAGGGAAATTTTTATATTCTCCAGCCCCCCTCCCAAAATAATAGCTAATTGAAGGTGTTTGGTGGGGGAAACAAAAGCGCTATCGCAACCCTTGCAACATTCTTCAGTTGATTTTAAGCAATAAAATTCCCCTTGATGCTCCCATGGATCTCTCAGCAGAGACTTGTAATGGGAGGACTCGTATATGGTTTCTGAAGGGGGACAGGCAGCCTGTGGCATGGGCACAATGATGGCATTGCCAAATATCTCCAAATATGTGCAAGTGGTTTTCTAGAATACATGCGATTTACTGATGTTCACTGAATTTCCCATCGCAGAGGCTTATTTCATTCACACCAACAAAATTAGTGTTATTAGTCCAATTCTCGACTGTATTTTATTTATATTAGGGGTGATTTCTCAAGCAGATTCTTTCAGTACAATGCTACAGCCAGTGCTTTCACAGAAGTGATTTCTCCATTTGTTTTTAGCTCTGAGGAGAGGGCTTCAAGCTGGCAAACTTGAGGTTTGGTCCAGACTTTGATGCTGACTCACTGTCTCCTTCTGGTGTCGCCTCACTTCTGCGTTCATAGTTTTCTTTACTAGGGATAATACTGTCTCCCTGCCTTTGCGATTCATGTAGGGAACAGAACAAAGCACTGGGGTTAGTATTTCTGAATGAACCTCTGCAAGTTAAAGGCTCGGATCCTACTGAGCTGGCACCTTCTGTGTTAGTCCCAGTTAAGGAGTTTTTCTGTACTCTGAAAACTACTACAGTGTAAATTACCAGATTTGTTTCAGACAACTCCGGCAGGAATTTGTATTTTCAAATAGCACAGAATTAATTTTAATGGAAAACCTTTAGGTTTTATGCTACACCTTGAACCACTGCAGGTATAATTAATCTGCTCACTGTCATGCAAGTGTCCTCTAGAGACATGTTTTTTCCTTTGGAGTCAGCCTGCAGCCCCGAGAAAGAGGCGCTCTAAATATTAATCCAAAATAGGAAGAGAGAGATTGTACCTAATCAACCCTACACAAGTACGTGCTGTTAGCAACAACAATGGGTGCGGATATAATTTCAAATAGTGAACAGTTGATCCTTGTCTGAATTCTGCAAAGCACCTTCAGTTTTTGGCTTTTACAGATGCAGTACACAGTTAGGTAGCCAGTAGCCATAGCGACCCACTCAAATGCAAATGATTTGTTCTGCATAGCACAGGAGTATTAAGAGTTGATGATATCTACTGGAGCAGGTACACAATACAAATGGCAGAGCCAAGTGAATAATGAAATCATAGCCCAAAATCCCAGGAGTGCTCAGCCAAGGAAATGAAATGGAGATGCAAACAGCAGTAATTGCTCCAGCGATTAGGATGTGAACATACATGGACATCACTCCATACCAAACAAATACGATGTTATTATGGCTTCTCCCTTTGTTGACAGAAGCTGTTGTTGCTTGCCGATGGTGTCAGTAGAGAGGAGATCTTCAGGATGGCTGCTTCTTCATTTGATTCTGCACCCCTGATTTTGTTTACTCAATTACTACATAACGCAAATATTCCTAGCAGCATCAGGAACATTTTATATATATATATATATTTTATTAACATTTATTCCTTTTTTTTCCACTGCATGCACTGAATCTTCCTAGATATTTTTGGCCTCATGCCTTGTGTGGTTAATTTACCAGTAAATATTGCAGCTGCAGGCTCTCTGGTGTTGTTTTTCCTCACCGTCCTATATGCAAGCATCTCAATACCAACATGGTTCTCCCAACAAATAAAAATGTCACCCTACAGTAAAACAAGCCGATTTCTTTTCAGGCAAGTTATGTTTGGCATTACTCAGAGAACAATCAGCATTTCCGAATGATTAAAGCAAATCCTTGAGCGCATCTAACTCCACGGGAACTCCAGACCAACTATGCAAATGACACTTAGCTATTTGCACCCCTGAAACTGGAAGTTACGATGTGCTTTTTCCGTGTTATGAAGGCCATCAGATGAGATGGTTATGGTCCTCTCAGCCTCTTTTCAGCAGCTTGTTCTACTATGATTTGTCCTCCCAAGTAAAACAACATTGCAGTTTGTGGTGTGAGTATCCCAAATCATTAACAAAAATAGAGGCAACTAACAGGATGTCTTTGATTTCTCTCAGTCTCTGAGTGCACTAGTAAGCTTTTTTAGCACTATTCAAAAGTCATTAAGTAATTATTTTTGCTGTCAAAGATGTAATCCTTTTTTTTATCCCCTCCAGTGTTTCCCTGATGCTTTGCCCATCTCTCCACAGACACAGCTCTGGAGCTTTGTGCACGTCAGGTTCCCCTCCATGGGATCTAGCTCTTCTGTAGCTTTGCCCAGAGCTGTCCTGCTGTCTGACATCTGTCCAGCCCTCCCAAAGACCAGGAATCCCCCAACATTCCTCTCCGCTTTTGGGCTCTTGTTACCTCCTCTTCCATAGTGTGAGATAGAACATATTAATACACGCTTTATTTCCATTCCCTGAGAGAAGGGTGCTGCTGATAAATCAACCAACTCTACTTGGAGGTAGTGAAGTTATTAAACAAAAATCTTGGTATTTTTGAATCGGCTTCACTTTTTCCAGGCCACACAAGCCTTCCATGAATGTCTGAATAGACCCCAAGATAAAAAAGAGGTTGCTACCTGAACAAAAGTAGCTGTCTGTACAAAGTTATGCATGGCGGTTTGTTTCAACACTGTCTTGGAACTGAAAAAAAAAAAAAAAAGTAGCAAATTTAGCAGATGGGGTGTATATATATACACACACGTAAAATATATCTTAGATTCTGAGTTCAGTTAACTGAAGCCTTTTGTACAGAATGAGAAAATACATTCTTATTTTGATTCTTTCAGCTTAATGTCTCAGATCTTAAAATACCTGCTTAATTGCTAACGCAGCAGGTTGGGATGCTCAAAGACCCATCCTACCACTTGTTGCTAGAAATACAATGCTCGGCTTGATTTTGAAAGTCCCAGCTAGTTTGCAATAGTGAAATTAAAACCAATATATTTAAGAACAGTAGCAGTCCCCACTTCTTACAGAACAGCTGTTTGTCAAGAAACTTTAACAAAAGCATTCCCATTCCTCAACTTGCGTATAAGGGACTTAACTCACCACATAATTTAGCCTTTCCTCAACTGTCCCTGGAGAAAAAATATAGTAGCTTTTCTGAAGGCTGTGAAAACCTGAAACAGTCAACAGAGACTGTTCAGAGGAAGTGAAGTCTGGGGACTTTATGTTATAAAATGACAAATTCATCTGGAATAGAACTCCACCAATACCCAGCAGGTGACAAGGAAGTCTCTTGAGCCATAAGCCTGCACTTCAAATGTGGACAAAAAGCACCCAATCCAAAAAACTGTTACACGGGTGCAGTGATTTCAGCAGCAGCTGGATGTGTAGGTGCCACAGGTTTCTGCTTCTTCACTCCCTATGCAGCCATTTGAAAGACTAAAAGCATTACCTGAAAGCCTGTGGCTCCAGCTGCAGAGACAGGAATGGGAGCTATAAACAGTGGTGATGTTGCTGTAGCCCCAGATGGTCTCTCTGTAAGTGACTGGGGCTTTCACTCTGACAATTGCTGTCACCCTCCGCAGCGCCGGTATGTTTGCATTCCCAGTGCCATGCTGCAGCAGCATTTGCGGTTGGAGGAGTGGGAGGCAGAAGCTAAAGTGTGCCTCTGTAACTCTCTTAGCTTGCCGTTTGTAAATTCGTATTAGGAGACTGTGAAAGAGTGTCATGGAGTAGCCTATGCAGTGCCTATATGTGCGAGGTTGTTATTAAAATGGAAACAAAGTAGAAAGAAAAAAGCAATCTCCCTTCATTCCTGTTACCAAAATCTGGTAGTTTTTCCCTCAAGGTATGCAGTTCAAGCCAAGTGGTAGACCTGAAAATAAAGGAAACGTATTTGTTTTAAATTAAAAGTACTGCTTCTTGTTGGCTTCCTATATTTTTACATGCTGCAGAGATTGCTAATGTCTCCTATGGTTATCATCCAGAGGTAAATTTATTTTACAGAATAAAATGTAAGAAAGTAAAAGAGGAGGAAGCTTCAAAATATTACATCATTTGCTGAGTCCTGTTATGAAATCTCCACGCAGCTCTAATTCACATTTGCCGGGCGAGCTGACTCGGTATCCTCCTCAGAAATTTGCACGCAACTGTGGAACGTGAGGCATTTTCTCATATAGTAGCTGGCGCTCAAAATAATGTGTCTAGGCTAATATGCACGCATGAGAAAATACTGATCAGATTGCTTGGTGAGACAGTTGATATTGTTCTGGGACGAGGACCGGTATCGTCTCACTCAAAAATTGGCTGTAGGGTAGCTATCAGGATTTTGGTATCACAAATTGTTATCACAAAGCATAGTACACAGTGCAGCTATGTAGATTAGGTGATCATCAAAATATAAATGAACTCTTCCAAGAGATTAATTTCTGTAGTCTCATAGTAAGACTGAAATCACTGATGAGAGGCCAGGAGCATAATAAAGCAGCTGCACAACAGCACAGGCACAGACACGCTCAGTCCATCCAGGAATTGCAACCATCTTTTATGAAATGCTCACAGTATTAGAAGCAGGAAAGTTTGATCACAAGCACATAAATCAGTGACTGCAGGAGCTTTGTAATGGATGGGTTTGTGCTGAAGAAGGGGGTGGGGGTGGGGGATTGCGATGAAGAACTGCAGACTGTTCTGTATACGAGAAAAATGCCATCCTTAGATCCTCCGTGTTTTGTAATCACCCTGCAATTTCTCTCAGCAAAAGGATCTTAAAATATTTGTTCAAGCTGATTTGGCATACAGCTGCCTTATTCCTTTATGCACAAAAAAATGGACGTATCTTTCCCTGTCTTATAGCAGAGACACAAAACCATATTGAGCGTAGGTGAAATTTCCTTCCCCCGTAGCAGGATTTGTGAAAGGCGCCCACTGGTACAGACAACGCAGGTTCCATTGAAAAAGGCTATAAAACTAGGCTTTGCACACTGGCAGGCTAAAGCAAGGCTCTTCTCATCAGCTGTTACCGCACGGATCCAGCGTCATAACCCGCTCACACCGGGTGCAGAGGGCTGGCACACGCTGTGCTTTCCACCTCGGCACCCAGCGGGGCTGGAGGGCTGCAGGGCTGCCCCTTCCCGGCCTTCGGGCTGGGGCTGGGTCCCAGGCACCCAGCACCCGTGCAGCTCACACAGCGTGTTCATTCAGGCACCCATCCGCAGAGGTGTGAACGTCAAAATATTCATCGTAACAGAGGTGCTGACATTATTCTTTGCATTTTTTTTAATGAGCTACTAGTGAAGCGTTGAAAGTGATGTGGCTGCTTTTATAATAGCATGGAAATACGCAGAGTTAAAGAGGATCAGTGTCATGTTAGACATTTGAAGAACCATCTATTTTTTTTCAAAACATCAGCACAGTGCAGTAGAGAGAACAGATTCTGACACCTGCTTATGAAAGCCTATCTTTGTACACAAAAGACAGACCTCCCCGGGAACAAACTCTCAGTTCAGTTTATTGTGAGCTACTGCACTACATAATCATAGAGGAAATCAGATCACAACTGTAAAAGCTAATATCCAGTTAAAGCTCACTAAGTCCTGTTTTCGAAAACGATTCATTTGAAGTTGACTTAATGTCATTTAAAGTCCCTTTTGAAAATGTGAGAAATGACTCTGAAATCACTGAGGTTATTTCAAATACATCACCTGACATATTCTACTTACACATTCATTGCCCCAAATGGAGCCTCACTTGTTTTTCAAATTAAAAAACCAAAACCGTATTTTTGAAATGGTGGCAGGGGGTTGTACAGCACAGCTGAGGTGGCAAATACATCTGTCATTTGATCTGAATTTTGAACATAATACATTCAGGAAACCTCATACAAACTCAGTTTTCAGAGACAGAAGGAGAAATTCTTACAGCAGAGAAAATTAATGAGAAGTTCTACTGGAATCAGCAGTGTCTCAAAACATAATGGGCAAAAATTTCTATCAGAATAACCGTACAGTATACTACTAAACCATGGATATTAACCTAAATATATTGAAAATAATAAACAGATATAAATAGTGATGTTCAGCTTCTAAAGTTTCAAATAAAAAAACCCGCAGGAAATTAAGGAGGCAAATCCAACATTAGGGGGCCTAATTTCTAAGTTGTTTAATTTGGTTTCTTGTGCCTTTTACACCAAATGTAGTACACCTCTTACTGTCACACTGTGAAAGTGTCTGTTCCTTCTTGGCACTTAAACGTTATATCTGTACCCAGAAATTATTTATATACATAACTATATTAAATGTATATATCATATACACTTATATAAATATGGTACATGCACTATGGTGTATTTTATAGGTATATATCTGTTAAGGTAGTTATTGATGTAACTATATGTCTAGACAAGAAAAACAGCCCTGACCCCCATTAATCATGTGGGCTGGTGGTAGCAACATACTAGCATTGCAGCAGCGTTGGCGACATTCAAAACTGACTGAACCATCACTGATCACTTAATCTTATGAAAAATGCTTAAGAAAGAAGGACATTTATTGTTTTTATTACATGCTCACGGGCTGATCCGGGTCTCATCATGATCAACAAAAGCCTTTCTATTAGCTAGCAGATAGCAGACAGGATCTGAGGGAAACAATCCTACAGTCTCCAGTCCACATCAAGGAATACTGAAAATATTCTGGTGCAACTCCACAGCCATTTAAACCAACCTGTGTGAGGGTGGCCCATGCCTCTGCCTTCAGCCAGGCTTTTCCACCTTCTGTCTTGCTCCAGCACCAGTACATAGGTAATGAGTCTACTCAGAACTGATTTGGCTAAAGCACACATTTTTTGGTAAGATTTGTTTGTGCAGTTACCCCAACCTATGTAGGCTTTAATTATCATGGAACCACAGCCTTATTTTTCAGGAAACATCCTGAATCTAGTGGGAAAGAGGCATTAAAAATCAGTGTGCTGAAATTACCAAAATACTTGTGTCCACGTACATATCTACGAATATAGACATATAGGTATAAATTACCAGGATTAAGAATGCTTTTTTCTGTTCTTGCAGAACTGCATCGTCTACTGTCTTCAGTTGGATGTTAATGGTATACTGCTCAAGCTCAAATATAAGTTATCTAAATCCCTGCAGATACCAGCATTCAAAAAAGAAAAAAGGAAAGGAGTTATGTGTAGCAGCAAGGATGCAAACGGCTGGTATATTTCCAGCACGTTTCAGGTAAACTTTGTGAGCTACATAACATGTCATAACAACAGCTTGAATTAAGCAGTGGTATCCGTAGGAAGTATTTGACTTATTCTGTGGTATGTCTCTGCCTGTGCAGACAAGGCACCCAAGTTAAGGAGAAAACGTGGACTGAAAATATGGTGACATATTTAATTAAATGTTTTGACTTCATTTCTTCAGGATCATACCTGGGCAGCACTTAGTCAAAATAATGCTTAAGTTGTGCTTTTCAAAACCATTCAGAGTGACATAGTTCTACTCCCAAGTAAAAATCAGTAGGAGTTTTACTGCTGACTTCCACAGAATATAAGCCAATGCTGAGCACTTCTGAAAATAGCTTTCCATCTGTATATTTATTTAAATGAATAGGGACTGTTAGTAGAAATAGGAACTGAAAAGATCAGGCTTTAATTTTAAAAGTTAAAGTTAAATATAGGTTACTACACCAGAAAACTAAAACACAAGAAATACCCAGGCAAACTTTAACACTTTTTTCTCTCAGTTATGGCAGGAACGGATGGAAAGCAGCACCATTGCCCTAGGTGACACAGCCCCAGGATTTCTGAGGTCATTAGACACCATTGACTCTTTAGTAATGGCATTTCACGGTTCCAGTGGGCAGATGAGGACTCTAACAGAATTGTCCTTAAGTTACTCCTGGGTAGTCAGCCCCCCCTAAAAGAAATTATTGTATCAGCCAAGGTAGTTGAACCCACCTTTTTCTACATTCAGGTAGACTTCTACTTCCCCTTTTCTTTTGCTGGTTGCTTTCTTTTAAGCAATAGCCCGTCGTGACAAACAAATGTCTGTTGGCTCTGAGCCAGCACAACATTTACTGTAGTCAATATTTAACATATGAATAATCCTACTGACTGCAGCACGGCTGCTTGTGTGCTTGAAGTTAAACAGCTATATGAATGCTTTGTTGGCTCCAGGCCTGACTACTGCAGAAGCTAGCAAAGTTCATGGTAAGATCAGGCTGAGAGAGTTGGGGTTGTTCAGCCTGGAGAAGAGAAGGCTCTGGGACACCTTATAGCAGCCTGCCAGTATCTGAAGGGGGCCTACAAGAAAGCTGGAGAGGGACTTTTTACAAGGGCATGTAGTGATAGGACGAGGGGTGATGGCTTCAGACTGGAAGAGCGTAGGTTTAGATTAGATCTCAGGAAGAAGTTTTTCACTCTGAGGATGGTAAGGCACTGGAACAGGTTGCCCAGGGAAGCTGTGGAGGCCCCATCCCTGGAAGTGTTCAAGGCCATGTTGGATGAGGCTTTGAGCAGTCTGGTCTAGTACGAGGTGTCCTTGCCCATGGC
The DNA here is from genome assembly GCA_008921705.1 of Burhinus oedicnemus. Lineage (NCBI taxonomy): Eukaryota > Metazoa > Chordata > Aves > Charadriiformes > Burhinidae > Burhinus > Burhinus oedicnemus. The sequence continues at coordinate 194,689 of VFFE01006913.1, forward strand.
AGGGGGGTTGGAACTACATGATCTTTAAGGTCCTTTCCAACCTAAACCATTCTATGATTCTATGAAGATGAGGTAATACCGCTTTTTGATGTTTTAGGTCCTCTAAACTTTGGTCCCTTTAGGTATTTCTGACCTCACTGCGCTTTCAGAGGGCTTTACTTATTGAAAGGTCGTCTTGGGTTCTTGCTCCATTGTGTACCACTATGGACAAGAGATCTAGTGGGCTAGAGGCCCAGCTGATGTGTATGACAGAGTTGCAAATTTAGCTCTTGAAGTCTTGAAGGCTCAGTTCTGAATAGCGGTGTTGTGCAGGAACAAGTACCTGTGCGACACTGCTCTCAGGAAGTAATAAGAAGCAGCTGTGTTTAGGGAAGATGGTTCTTTACTTCCCTCTTGTTTAGGGAGTGAGACTGATTGCTGCAGCTCTGTGACCAACCCAAGGCTGCTTTCCTTTGCTTTCAAATTCTAAGTAGGCAAAACAATAAACTCCAAAACAAAGACTCCAAAGTCGTGCAAGATAGCCCCAGGAAATCTTCTCAGTAATACCTAAATAACAAAAGCCAAGTGCAGTTACAGTCTCCTGATTTATGATTCTCAAGCTTAAAATATACCAGGCAATAGAGGAAATAACACCTTTTCTATTTATTTTCTTTATCCTTTGGTTTTTTTCAGTCATAGCTTTACATTTAAGTATTGCTTTGTTTTTTGGATGGTGTTTTTGCAATGAGAAGTGCCTATTGAAGTTTGTCTTTTGCAAATGAAAGAGAAGCCCAGAGACAGAGTCTATCCTTAAGTTTTCATTGGATCTCAATGGTAGAAGAAAAAAAGCCAAAGCTACTCAGTGACATTCAACGCATGGGAGGTCAAACTGGGTTTCTGTTCAACCCAAAGCAGGATGGTAATTGTTATTGCCCATTGCTTTTGCACCTGTTTTGTTACTTGTTGCAGGTCAACAATTACCTACTTAGAAAAGTGATATTTTCTGTTCATATTTGGAATGCAAATTCCTGTTCTAATTTTGGTAACACATTTTCTGATTTTACTTGGGGTTGTTTTTTGCCCTGTGTAATCTCTGACTTCATGAGTATTCAAACATGCATCTAAACACAAGATTATTCAAAGTCATTAAAGTCTGGCATGTTTTAAGAGTTTTTTTCTGGTCAGAGGTTTGAAATCTTTGGTGTACTTTGTTATATTACCCAATTCAGATTTAAGTATGTCCTTTACTGATTTGCTGACCCAGGTGGCACCTCCAGTGTTAGGTTTTGGGGGTTTTTCTTCTTTTCTTTGAATAGGTCTTTTAAAAGAAATCAGGAAGTCAAGAAAAGAGGAAGTAGCACTAAAGATGAGATAAGCTCATCTTCCGATGGCACTCAGAGGCTGATGATCCCATGTTTTAAGCATATTGGGTTGTATTTGTGATCTCAGAAAATTGGTGAAGCTCATTCCAAAATCAAGGCCTGCAGAATGGAATTAGCTTTGTCATGGTTTTTTTTGGGGGGTTTTTTTTTTTAGGTGCTGTAGAGAACCAATAATGCTTTCAGGTTTGTGTTAATAATTGATCTCTACCACGAAAGTACAGGAAGCCTCACATCTAATGCTTCACTTGGAATATTTCTGCCCTGTGATCAGTCTAAAGTTGACTTAATTCAAGTTGAAACTATCCTAGTCAAAGCTGTTAGATCTAGAACAGACAAGCCCAATGAGAAGATGCAAAAGAAAATACGAGGGAGAAATATGAATATTGATGCAGATTTTAGTCACTCTGACTTTCCACAGAATATTTTCTCAAGTTCCAGAACTTGTCCCTCAACCCAGCGTATCTTAAAAGTTACGCCAGTGCTCCTTGGGACCGGAATTGAAGTCTGTGGTTGACAATCCTGCTTCATACTCAGCAGTGTTCTGCTACGTGAGTACCCCTGTATTTAGGCAGGAGACACAGATCTCAGAGGCTGCTCTGAATTTGTTAATGGAGATTCCTCAGACACTCATAAGACTATTCCAAGTGCTAGGAGAATTTCTATGACCTGTCTTCATTACTATATAGCAACCAGTACCAGATCCACACACACAAATCATTCCTAAAACCCTCACAGTGCCTGCACAGTTGGCAGCCTATGGAAAGAATCACATTTTGTGTTTGTCACTTATTCTGAGGAAAACAGTATATAAGCACAGCAGAGTAGAAGAAAAAGGCATTTTTCACTAAAGAATTGTTCGTTTCCTCGCATCAGTGACACTGGAATCACTACAAGTGGACGTGTTTACTGACCTCTGTTGACTAGGTAGCAGTGCTATGTAAACCTCTTCATTACAAATCAGTTGCTTATCTGTGCATGCCATTTCTGGCCATATCGTAGAGGGTTTTTCACTCTTTTGCTGGGGGTTCTTTCCTAATGTCTCCTGTAATGTGCAGCAAGTTATGAGCAGAGCTGGAAACTTCTCCATAGCTAGATCTACAACACAATCTGTTATTGTTTCAGGATGTGATTTAATAGAAGTTCTGCTTCTCTAGTCTCATGCACACATCTGCCAAAATGTTCAATTTAAGTAAATTGTGTTAGGAATGAAGTCATGCTGTCATACAACATAACAATGGAAAGTGGCTGATTACATTTTGTACTACAAAGACCTGGGTCTCATCATAGAAGGAGATTCAATGCCTTTTAAGAAAAAAAAGACTGTCTGAAGTAATGACATTTAAACATTATTTGTCAAGTAAGAAAATATTGGAGCATATCTTTTTAGGCTCAAGTCCACATTAATCTCAATATTCAAAAAAAAAAAAAAAAGAGCTTATCAACCTGAGCAGACCCTCCCTTTCTCAGAACGCTAAATTTGAAGACAATCTTGTACATCAACTTCCTTAAAAAAAGAAGACATAAACATAACAAACCAAAAATATCCCCTACCAAAAGATGCCCAAGCACACACAGAGAGTTAAAATCAAAGGAAGTTAATGTTGGCATGAGCCAGTAAGCATCAAAGGAAGATACGATAGATTCATGCCAATAAATTGGTAGTGACGCAAGAGTTTTATGAGCCTTGGCAGTTCTGTTGGCCCAGATATTTTTGCAGACATAACAAACTGAAGATATTATCTCTTACTGAGATATTATGATTTAGAGTGATCAGATTTTTTTTTACTTTAGGGCAGACTGAGTTCACACTGAAGCAAGTGCTGTGTTGAGCTAAATAACAGAAGTGAACAGCAAGAAGAGAAAAAAGCCAAAAAGAATGAATATATTTCATAACTAATGAATCTTTTAAAATCAGTGCTTTGAACAGTGCTCCTGCTTTCTAGATATTCCCACCTACAGTTAGTTGGATATAACTTTGTAAATCGTATTTTGCTGTGATGCTAAAAATTGTGCATATAAAAGTTCATTAAAATGGACAAAGGCAATTGACGAAAAAAATGAGATTTTGTCAATAGAAGTGAAAATGCCAATCTAAAGCGCTATGGAGTACCGTTGTTTTGCCACTTTTGGCATTTGTATTGTCATCCAAAAATTTGTGGAGCCATTTCTGGCTGCTTGCTGAGACATTGGAGAGCAAACCCAATCATTTTTGTGAGGAGGAATGCAGCCAAGTAGGAAATGATGGAGTCAACCAAAAGAATGTAATCTCAGAGTTTTGATTCAGGAAAGCATTTAAGGAAGTGCACAACTCCAAGCATTTGAATAAACCCACTGAAAAGAACAGCATCTGCTCACATGTAGGTACCTCTCTCTGAGCAATGAAACAATGAGCTTTGCTGGGCTAACTAAGACTCCATGTTGGAGGAGAGACAGTTAAATCTCCCTTCCCCTCCTTGAGCTTGTAAAAGTACAACTGTTTTAGTAAAAGTCCCCCTAAGCTTCTGCAGTTAATAAAATAGACGTAGCATTTTTGAAATTTTTATAAGGAACTGTCTCCTGATAAAAACATTTTAAGTTGCATAGCTTATCTAGTTATTGGATTTATTTAGATCAGCAGCATGACTGAAATGATCCTGCAGAATGTTTAGCATCAATTGCAAAGTCCAGCTGAAAGCCTGAAGTTCCTATCCTGGCAAATGGAAGTTGTGAGTGGAAGGTCCTTTATCCAGTCCGGTCATAGATCTTTGTCTATTTGGCAAGTGCTTATTTGAGGCAGCACCATCTCTACCATAAAACTTTGCTGTGGTTGAGTGTTGAAGTGGAAACAGATCTTTTAGGGCATTCTAAAAATGGGCATATTTCATTGTTCCTGTCAGTATATGATAAATGCTTCTAGAGAATGTAAATGTTTTATAGGTTGTTCCAGTACCAGAATGGCACACTTAATGAATTGCTGACTTCAAAGTACATCAGAAGTCCAATATTCAGAGTGAGAATCTCTGGATTTCAATCTTTCTCCTCTTTTTCTTCTCTTTTTTTTTTTTTTTTTTGAGGTTACAAGGGCCACTAGTAGAGTTGTGGAGTCTATCAGAGGCGTATGCATGGTAGGGATACATTTTACTCTGTCAGGTTCTGACATGCGTTCTTTTTGAAGGTGATTGTTGATTTTCTGCCTCTACAAGAAGAAATGACTCAAAAAAACCCCCCAACCAGAGAATATAAATCATGGCTTAAGGAAAAAAAGAAACTCCCAATCTTGCTCTTTTAAAAAATGTATATATGTTAAAGCAGGAACAGGGAAGGAAATAATAATGCAAGTACTTTTTATAGAAATAAGTGTTGCTCTGAAATAACACTATGCATTACTTAGCTAGCTTGTAGAAGACTTGGATGTTATCAGATGTGGCAAACCAAAGCTTCTTATGATATCGTTTTCTTTAGATGGATGCTATGTGTTTGTGCTTAATGCGCTCTCTCTCTCTGACATCACACAAATGATAATCATCTTTGCTGTGAACTGTCTTTGGAAATGAAACAAAATGGCTGACTGAGTATGGGGTGATAATATTTGTATTTTACTGTCTGTCATAAGGATTTACAAATACGGCAGCCTTGCAGTGTTTTAAGATGAATTGTGTCTGTTCTTTGCTGTGGGTTTTGTGTTCCTGTCTCATCTCAGTAGCAGCTGTACTTGAAAATGAGCATGAAAAACTGAACAAGAAGTCAAGATTTTGATCCTGTGGATTTGTATGTTTGGGGCAGTAGCATTTTTACATTAGTGGTAACATTTTTATATTGTAGATTATATTTGTTTGCTTTTTCTTACCTCCATGCAAAATGTAACTAAAAATATAGAAGATATCTAGGGGAAAAAATATTCCAACTGAAAGAGAAGAGCACTTGAGTATTAGGGTTTTTTGCCAGTAGCCATCAAGGACAAAATGGTTCTACAATATGATGAGATGTTTGCTTTCTCTCAGCATATAATTTAGAACCTTGGTACCCAAGAGAGACAGAAAAGTATTAGGAGCGGGTAGAAGGCTGAAATCAGAAGGAAGTTGAGAAATTGAGATGGAGCATGGAATGCAGATGGGGGAAAGGTACATGAGGGACGCAGAATAGGTGAGAGGAAGAAATTAGTAAGAAATAAAAAAATAGAAACAGCAGGCATAAAACCTGGAAGGGCAAAGACAAGGAAAAGGTGGGCGGAGAAACCTGGATAGTATGGAAAATGAAAAGCCCTCTTACTCCTTAAGGCTTTCTTTTCAGGTCACGATAGAAGAACCCCAGCAGGAAATGGATGAAATTTGTGCCTTTTCAGATTTCACTGAGGAGAGAAGTTCCCACGCTATTTTGGCAACCTTTTTAAACACTAAATTTACTTTAAAATATTTCCCTGCCCCTTACTCCCAAAGAAAATGTCAGCTGAGAGGAAAAAAAAAGTCTCATCCCAAACTGCTGGTAGTCAGGAAGTGTAAAAGTGACAGGGATGACTCATATCACGTACATCAGCACACTGAAAACAGAAGATAGGAACAGCAAAATAGGGAGATGAGCGTCTTGTGGTCTATTTGAAGTGCTTTAAATCTGTAGTTTATAAAACAGCAGGTGGGAATAGGTGTCTAGAAATAACTAGCCAATAGATAAAATGCCAAGGGATTTTTTTTCCCCCCCCAAATCATATATTGCATCAAGGATAAAATACAGCTATTTTGGTACAGAGGTCCACAAAAACCATAATAAAAAGTTCCAAACCTCAACCCATTAAAAACATAAACTGACTGCCACCTTTCTCCTGGACATTGGAAGTTTTTCTTCTCCAGGCAAATACTAAACTGCTTGTCTACCACAAGGTAATTTTTTTTTTCTCTTACAAATGCCCACAACAGTGGTATTTATACCACTTTTGTCCTGAGAAAGAATGGCAGATCTAGGTTTTGGGGCAGGTCCTAGACAAACATGCATTGGCCAGTGAAAGAGTAGGCAGAGCTCTGGGAGCGATGCTGAGCCACAGAAAAATAGCATCTGAAGTGACACTAAGGCTATCCACCTTGTCTGCTCTTGCCACTTCAGATTAAAGAGAAAATACTGTTATTTACTGATTCTTTTTACACCTAAGAGGCAGTCCCAGGAGTAGTAACTCAGCCAACAGGAGTAATACCAACTTGGGACAGAATTTTCCAGCCTGGTCCTATGCCACTTCCTTCGCGCTATGGTACAGATGAAGTCAGCATGTTGTTGAATCCACACTTAGACTCTGTCAAGCACTATTCTGAAATAAGCACTCCTTACAAGCAAGGAGAGCTAGCACATTCACTGTGCCTTACATCTGCTTGTGTTCAACCTCTACCTATTTTGTGAATCCCCAAATGAAAATAACCATAGAATAATTTATGCTGGAAGGGACATGTTGAGCACACACTCAGTCAAATTGTCCACATTGTAAATAAAGACATTAACAGTCTTGGCCGCGGTATTGATCCCTGAGGCGTGCCACTAGTAATCAGCTGCCAGCTGGACTTTGTACTGCTGATCACCACCCTTTGAGCCCAGCGGTCCAGCCAAATTTCCACCCACCTTATTGTCCACTTATCCAATCCAGATCTCACCAATTTGGCAGCAAGAATACTGCAGGACACGGTGTCAAAGGCCTCACTAAAGTCAAGGTATACAACACTCGCTGCTCTCCCTTTCATCGCGCAGCCAGTGATCTCATCATAGAGAGCAGGCAGGCTGGTCAGGCATGATAACAAAATATTTCTTCTTCAAATAATCTTTGCTTCCTCTCTTCTCCTGGGATGTAAACTAAACAGAAAAACATGCAAATCCCAGATACAAATGTGCCCAGTAAATGTGCATGCAATGCATTATTACAGGTATACATTACTGTAACACCCAAAGTCTCAAATTCAAACCCAGGGTGCTGTTACAGAGTGATGAAAGAACACTATATTTGCTCAAAGAGAATTTACAGTCAAGGACCAAACCTTAGAATAAATGATGCGCGATTTCCTGTTACCAGTGTAGTTCTCCTGGGAATGATTGTGCAAAGTATTGCTTGCTAATAAAAGGTAGTTGTTTAAGAGTCAGCTTACGGTTTTGTTTATCTAAGAATTCACAAAGCTTAGAAAGAATTATCAAAAGCTACATTTCCACTGTATATTACAATCAAGGGGGTAGTGTTACATATTTTTGCATATCTGTGCAGTAAACATTATTAGGCAACAGCAACTTGTAGTTGAGGGACAAAGACTTATGCTTCAGCTAGAGATGCTTGCCCAAGCTTTCAAAACCACAGAATCTTCAACAATGTCTTTCACGCCTACAAGCAGTGTTTTAGAGATGAACAGATTGTTTATTTATATGATAGATGTGTTCTACCCTCTGACGAACACAAATCATTACCATTACTAATCAAGAATGATCTCCAGGGTACAGGTAGTGATTCCTTTCTGCAGAGGTTTTTGTTGGCTCCATTGGCTTCTGGGGAACTCAGCAGCTACATGAGTGCTGAGAATCCACTGCAAATCCATCACATTTGGAAAATTCATTGTAAGATAGCAATAAAACAAAAAAAGTTATTTCCTTCTTTCTCTCCCAGCTCAGTCAGAGAACATCCAAAATACAGCAAACCCTATAGAGAAAATGAGATAAATTGGTTTCAGATAACTTGTCCCTATCAATCATCTTGGACCTCAACAACAGAAGTGGACATGAAAATCGTTCTGAGTTTTCATGGATGCTAAAGTTCTGCAAAGAAGTTTTGTACCCAATTTCAGCAGAAGTGTTTCGTGGTCTGTTCTGTCCAGATCATTCCTTATTCACACAAGTTTGACTAAGTCAAAGGTAAGTAGCTTTCAACTGTATCTGATTCTACCTTAAAAGTTTCATACAGTTTCTGTTGCCAGAGCTCAAGAGATGCATCACACAGAGTCATCTGCCAGGATGGACAGCAATCTAAATCCATTCGTAAGTCCTGACTCATTTATGCACAAGCAAAAATAGGCCCAACTCCAGCACATTCTTTAAATTCAGACATTCAGTATACTTGGTGCATCCCAGCTCTCTATCATGCAACCTGGACAGACGAGGCATAGCACTGGCCTCCACATGATATAACTGCCCACCAGTGAATGTTCTAGTTTTAAGTCTTTCCTGGAGATGGGAGCAGGTGTTGTGTCTGAGCTGCAGACAGAGGAATGGTAGACAGGGCCTGGCAAGTGTCTGCCCAGCTCAGGCTCCTCCGATGCGCAGGATCAACACAGCAGTGATATTGCGCAGAACTTCCAGCCTCCTCCTATTAAACACGGCGACGCCACTGGACTGCTTGCAGAGCTGAATGCAGAGTCTTGCCAAACAGAGACAACCTCATTAGCCAGCCTTCTGGAGGGGTTTCTGCGCTGATTTGAGTTGGAACCGGATTGAAGCCTTTTTGGTTTTAAAAAAAAGTAAGGGACAAGTGACTGTGCTATGATAAGGGAGCAGTGACAGTTTGGGTCATCGGTTTTCCTTCTAAAGTTTTGGAAATTCAGTTTGCAAAACCGTAGTCTAGAAGTACACATCAAGCAAGTTCAGTTCTTCTGTAGACAAAACTGAAGAAGAAGGACATACTGAATCAGGACTTTTCCTGGGTTATACCTGAAATAAAGTGCTTATAAGCCTGTTGTAATAGGGGGGAACATGAAAGATTATTCACTGTCAAGAAAGGCTAGAAACAAAACATTGCAAGAACACTGCAGATGGCTAAAATAGGGTTTCTCATGTAACGTTGCCTTACGTAAAAGTGCCCTCCGCTGTCCTCCAACGTCAACAGGAAACAGTTGTGTGTCCTTCAGCATGGCTTGAATACATTTTTATAGTACTATCCTGTATTGGTGCTTTTAGATTTAAATCATATGCAAAGCTGAGTGCTCTATGATGATTAGGAGGATTTTCTTTTGAGTTTGTAGGTTCACTCCATTCCAGAACAGGAAGCTGTTTTATTTACTTGCTTAATACAGCATCAGCATGACGAGCAGGATAGCTTTGTAGCTGCAAATGAAAAGGTTCGGAGATTAGCACTTTCCCCCAGTGGATGTTACGGCTCATATACCAAACAGCCCTGAATGGAGATGCTGGAGATGTTTCAGACCTTAAAACTGTAAAACTGTGTGTTAACTCAGATGACTCTCGTATTTTATTACTACAGATAAAACATACAATTTAATTAAACGTGCACCTATAAAATGTAAGGTTCAGTTAACTCTCGGCTTTATTTTAATACAGCCTACATAGGTAACTAATGGTAATGTTATATAAAGAATGAATAGCTTTTCAAGTCATAAAACACCTTGGAGCTATGTTGTTTTCTCAATTTATAACAGCTCCAATTTCGAGCTCAGTTTCCGCTCACATCATCACTTAACCCTTCATCTTCTATGCTCTTCCTCACATGTCTATACAGTTTATCTTTAGACACTGTAATAGATCCTTTACCACAGCTGTTTTCTGTATTGTAAATGTAAGTGAATTTCAACCTGTATGCATCCAAACCCAAGGCTGAATTTTAAATAGGGGAGATACAATATTTAAAAGAATGCATATACAGTGTTACAGTCAGAACATCAAGAGCAGCAGAGCCGATGAAAGTAAATTTGGGTATGCTTTTTACCTGGGTGCATATTTGAAAGTCAAAGGAATTGAATCACAGGACGTTATTTTCTTATATGTAACCAGATGCATCAAAGATTCATCTTTTACTTTGGTATCCAATGAAAATTTTTTTTTGATCAACAAGCCTGAGCAGGGTGCTTTTCATCCTAACGCTGATTTGACTTATAACTCCTGTTGTCAAAATAAAATCTGAAGCATTGCTTCTGTGCAAACATATTCGTATCCACTTAGCAAGGTCAAGAGACCCGGTCTTCAGCTAGGATAAACAGAAGAAAATGAGAATGCTACAGTTGTTTTGAATTAAATCAACTGATAAGCCATCCAAAATCTCGTTACAGCGAGTACCTGTACTATCACCCATCTACCATACATTTAAAGTACCTTTCCTAAAAACAAGAAGCATGGGCTTCCTTGCTCCAATACATTACTTTTCTTTGCTAAGGCAGCCTTAGAATATCTCCTTTTCAGATGCTCATTCTTCAGCTGTTTCTCCTCAGAAGTAAGAGCGATATTTCAACTTCAATAAATAATATTGGAGGGGTTTTTTGAGGAAAGCAACAGTTAGCCCAGATTCTATCCAATTCAGTCAGGCATACTGAACACCACATTTTCTGTAAAATACGAACAAAACAGAAGCAACTCTACTCCTTGAGGCAGTAAGTAGTACACCGGATGACAAGAGCAGTTTATGCTGTACATCATTTTGTCTGATTTAGGGTGCTTCCTTAGCATATTCAGTAGGCAGCATCTCTGAAGCACACCTTTCTTCCTTTGTTTCTTTTGTCAGTGCCTCCTCCCTCATGCCTGGCTGATTTGCAGAAGCTCTCAGCACGCAGATGATCACCTAAGAGCTACAAGTGCCAAAAGCAAAAGAAACAGAAAGTTCAGGTAGCACAATGCAGAAGCACCAGGCTTGGGCAGAGGAGAGCAAGGGCAAGACAGAGAACATGGTGCCCTGCCTCTCTGGGGTTTGGGGTACTAATAGCCCCTCTCCGGCAGCTTTCCTGCTCAGGACCAGGTCATGCAACTCCAACTTGCACATCGTTGGTGGAGCGCCAGCCTAACACCAGGGGCCTTAGTGCCGAGAGCAAAGATCAGCACCAGGTCTTCATGTTCCCTTTAGAGGAGTTTTTGCTGGCCAAACATGTGCATGGCACAAGTCCTCTCCTGCACTGCCTGGAGCTCGCTGCCTGAGAGTTGGTGTCATCCTCACACCCCTGCCGCCTTAATTTGCTCTGGTTTAGGGACATTATTCTGACTCGTGACAGGGTTGCCTAAAGTTCTGCCTCTCCCTTTGTGTCATGCAGAGCTGAGCCATAGTAGAGGCCTAAGGCAGTTGTGGAACTGGCCTTTTGTCCGGATTTATTAAGCATAATTACAACAACATTCATTCATTTGGCTTTTAGACATTCATTTGTTTCTTGCCGGTTTACAACATCTTTTGCCAATGGAATAATGCTGATTGACTCAAAGGACGGCTCATCAAATAATATTTTTCTCATTTGCAGCCCCTCAGATTTTTAATTAATGAACATATTTAATGAAGAAGACTTAATACAGTTTACATGATAAAAGAAATACTACTGCATTAATGAAAACATTTTAATGGGCACTTGACAGATGTTAGAAGAAATGCATTCCAGAGCTATATTGACTGCATTAGGTCTTCTATCCTGTAGAAAGATCAGTCATCAAATTAACTGCCTTGTGGCAGCAATAAAGATCCGGATCTTTACAATATGGGAATTCATCATTCCTTAACTGTTACCCTGAAGGCACATCAAAATCTTTTCCCAACCAAAATCATTGGTCAGTTTTGAAAGTCATGTCTAGAACCATAAAGAAATTTAAAAAAAAACCACCACTTTTGTATTAAGCTGAAAAAATTCTCATGAAAATTTCCACTGAATTTTGATTAGTGAAAAAATCTAAAGACAAAACCTGCTTTCTGTCAGTGCTTTATAAATGTTTAATTTCAAACTTGAGAGTTTTTATTGATTTATCTTCCCTCTGGTGTGCCTTCTAAACCAACCATGCACAAACACGCACAGGGTTGGGGAAACAATTGTAATATTGGATAAAATCAGTGTTTTCCTTGCCGTCTACTTCCTGTTCCTCACCAGTCCCTCCCTATCTGCCACTTTCCTAGTGGCAGGTGTTGGGGTCATTAAAACCAACTGGGCAGATGGATTTTTCCACCTGAACTGAAAACAGTTTGTTAGAATGATCCCAAAGGAGAAAAGAAATCCATTTGAAAAGCACTCTTTTCTCTCTCGATGTTTCACATGGACAAACATTTTTAGCCAGTTCCATCCCAGCATGTTTGTGTGTGTGTATTTAGAAATAGACTCAACACTTGGTCTCCTGCTGCTGCTTGTGCTCCAGAGCTCCAGGTTTAGGTTAGAGAGGCGCATTTCAAGAAAGGCAAAATAGCTAGGAACTGGTAGCACCTGCAATGATCATAACCATTTATTTAAGTGAAAAGGAGCATTTTATGCTGTGTTTAAATGGGATGGCAGAATTTTTACTCCTAAGTTTGGCTTAGGCTTTTGTTTGAATGTCAATAATATTCTAAAGTAATTCAGTTTTACCGCGATTTGGTTGTTTAGTTTTTATAAGTGCAGTTTGAAAATTAAAGACGCACACTTGTTTTCATGGGAGCAGGGAAGGCTAACACTGAAGTCTCCTCCAAATCTTCACGCTTCTAGAATAGAGGCAAACTTGCTCTCGTCTGTGTGGTGCCCGCTGTACATAGTCTGTGTCCATCCTTACCGATGGACACCTGACTAACATTTTTAGTTTATTTTGCAAAGAACAGACTAAATCCTCTTTCTTTTGGACAGAACTTAATCAGCAAGAGAGGGACTATATTTTCTGAAAGCTCTAGCACAAAGTTCACAAAATTCAGCATAAAAATTCCTTCTTAGTGCTTTTATCCTGATCTCAACAGCTTTGTGTTTTTACTAGATTTTTTTGCCTTTTTCCTATTATCTTCTTCCTCTTACATATAGAAGGGCAACTAGGATGCTGCTTGAAGGCAACCATTTTCAAGAAGATTTTCTCTGAGTCAAACATTTATAGAAGCCATAATGAGGTCATAATCAAAGAACTGCATATCTCTGTGCTATCCCCTTTAGATACACATTAGGCACTTCATAAATATTTGCATGAAGAGGCAGACCATGAGTCTGGTATTATAAAACCATATACTGAAAATGTCTGAGGATCTAAGGCCTTTCTAGCAACATCTCTCTCTTCTATTTGGTCCGTAACAGAGCTGTGCAAAAGCTATGTTTATTTTCAGGGACAGTGAGAGAAGCAAATAGTTGCATGCACATATAATTCAGATAAAATGTAAGATCTTTGCTTTACAGGAGTGAAAATCTTCCACAGTACGTTTAATTTCATTCAAAACATGCCACTTGACTCCGTTTGAATCCCCAGGCGGCTGGGGATGGTACTGCTGACTCGGTATTACCCAGAAGCACAGGGTTAGAGCATTCAGAGGGAAATTCAAGGCACTGAAGGGAAAGGCAACACTACTATTCCCCTCAGATCTGTGGATTTAGTTCCTCAGTTTTCCATTTCTACCCCTCCTTCCTCCTGCCTGCCCTGAGCAAACTATTTTGATTTGGCGGTAACGCACAGCTCATTTGGGATAAAAAAACCCAGGTATTTCACCAGATTTGTTCTTCACTGGAAAATATTCAGCATGTCCTGGAGAGCAGTGTGCCAAGAGGAGCCTCCTTGTCAGACTCAGCATGGTTTGCTCAGATACAGAAGTAAAAATACTAAACGCCCTGATTTTATGGCTACGGATCAGCTTAAGGATCAGGAGACAGCAGACGCAGCATATGCCTCAGTTTGTGTTCCCAATACTGGTTAAAAACCCAGCAAGCGTGGCGGCTGCGTGGCAGCCAGCCTGCCAGCCAGTGCAAAGGGGCCAATTTATCCAGGCCCAGACTCCCACTGGGGGAAAGAAAGAGCACAAATTTGTGCACATGGGAAGAATGGCAATCCCCTGCCTGAGGGACGGGGGGTCAGGGCTCATGTAGCAAAACTCATCCTTTCTCACATGAACCATGCTTTTTAAGGAGGGGACTCCGATTCAGACAGGAGTTTCCCCCAGGAGCTCAGCGCAGGCTTTCTGGAAACAGTCTGCGAAGGGAACAGGAATACTGCCTGCAGGGCTGTTGGGTGGCTCCATCTTCACTGTTTCTGAACATCCCTCTCTGGGGCACTCCTGCCTGCACTGTCTGGTTCCTACTTGCCATCTGGGCCTGGCGGAGGACGGACGTGGCAGCTCTAAGCCCCACCCTGGCAGCCCAGACCTCCCCTCCATCTCACAGCACAGCACCAGCCGAGGTGGCTGTCCTGCCCAGATGGAGATACGGGACCTTGCACCCTTGCTGGCAGCAGACCCCAGCCACCCCAGGGCTGTGCCACACTGGAGGGGGAACCAGGGGCAGCTTCAGGAGAGTCTTTCCTTGTCCTGCCTGGAATCCTTTCTGACACCCATCCTGGTGTCATATGAGGCTTTAAATGGCCCATAAGCCAGCAGCTGGGGACCATAGCCCGGACAAAGGCAGGAACAGGCTACCCTCTGCTTGGAGGCCAGAGCATCTCAGCTTTGAAGGACTGAATACCTGCTTTTTTTGTAGGGATCCTGGCCATTAATACAGGTGACCACCAGCACAGGACAGACACCAGAGCATGGCCCTGGGCACTGATACACCCCACCCACCCACTGCTCTGTGGTGGAAAGGGAGGGCGGGAAAGATTTGTCGTGGGTGGGTAGTGGGGTACAGTGGGTCCTGGGGGGCCCTCACCGTGGAGCTGCAAGGCTGAGGGGAAAGCACAAACCCAGGACCAGCAGCGCAGGGCTGGGGAGGGCTGCCTGGAGGTAACTGTGGGGGCTTTGGGGCAGGGGCGGTGGCTTGGGGACACTTTGCTAGGGGGCACCTGGTGCTTCCTGGAGGCTGTGTGGTAGACACCCAGTGCATTCAAGCTGAGGCAGCCCTTAATAATTTAATAGAACAGTAAAGATGTTATCAAAACTATCTTTCTAAATCCATCATTCCCTGCTTTCCGCTCTTTGGGTGTGTACCAGCATACATCACGCTACCAGTAATTGCAAAGCGATTAGTATCTGCCGATCAACATTCGCAATGCACCTGCGTGCAACAGCACTTATCTCTTGCCTATGATACATCTCAGGTGATCAGATGCCTAGAATGCTTTGCTGAGTACGTCTATGAAATAAATGTCCTGGCTAAGGTTTTCTAGGTGGAAGACACTAATCTTCCATTACTTTTCATGGAAAATGTATGGCATACCTAGTCTGAAAACCCAAACCCCTGTGGCTAGGCTACAAGGCAGCAGCTTTGAACTTCAGTGGAGTGCTAACAGTAAACAGAAAGTTACTTACAAGGCCTGGGCAGCAGCCACAATATTGTAAAGGCAGGCTTCAATTCATTAAAACAAAATTTTAAGTTGGAAGGTAAATTTTGCAGCTGCTAACTAGCATAGAAATTTCCAAGAGGTTTTTTTTAGGTTAAGAATTAAAAAGTACATAAGAACAAAAGTCAACAGTCACATTTTCCTTAATTTCATATACCAGTGCATTTACATAAATGACTGAGTCATTCCTTTCTCTTGTAGGCAGTATGAAATTCAATACTTTGCTCTTTTGACAGAATCTTAGAATGGTTTGGGTTGGAAAGGATGTTTAAAGGTCATCTAGTTCAATCCCCCTGCCATGAGCAGACACATCTTCCACTAGGTCAGGTTGCTCAAAGCCCCATCCAACCTGGTCTTGAACACTTCCGATGGTGGGGCACCCACAACTTGGGACAACCTGTTCCAGTGTCCAATCTCACCACTCTCATAGTAAAGAATTTCTTCCTTATACCTAATCTGAAATTATCTTCTTTTAGTTTAAAACTGTTACCACTACAGGCCCTGGTAAAAAGTCTCTCTCTATCTTTCTTACAAGTCCCCCTTATGACAGGCCACAATAAGGTGTCCTGGGGGCCTTCTCTTCTCCAGGCTGAACAACCTTAACCCTCTAAGCCTGTGCTCATAGGAGAGGTGCTCCAGCCCTCTGATCATTTTCAAGGCCCTCTCCTGGACCAACTCTAACAGGTCCGTGTCTGTCTTGTGCTGGGGACCCCAGATCTGCCATACTGCAGGTGGGAATCTCACAAGAGCAGAGGAGTAGAGAAGGAGAATCACCTCTTTCAACCTGCTGGCCAGGCTTCATTTTATGAAACTTTTTTCAGCTCCTCCCTGTTATGACAACAGCCCAAGAACATCACTTTTCCCTTTATCGTCTCACATGGTGCTGAACAAATGGCCACAGCAAAATAAGAACAAGAAAAGTTTCCGGGCTGTTTTTTCTTTTGCTCGCAAGCTTCTTCCAGAATCCTCCAATGTCTCTTTTAAGTAGATTTCTAAGTTTTATAAAAACAAAACTGAGGATATTAAATCTTTATCAGACTACCTCTGGAAATATACCGGTTATTTTTGTAGCATTCATGACATAAATACTTGGAGCATCTCATCACACAGGTGCTTCTGCTGCAAGCACTCGTCAGCTTTCACTAAGAGTATCAACGTGGGGACTATCAAATCCAAAAGCTTATTTGGGCCTCTGGAAAGTATTTTCACAAAAGATGTTAAGGTAGTTGTGGGCTTTAATGGTTAAAACAGATTTAACCATGTCATATAAACCTCTAGAGGCAAACTATACTGGCCATAGAGCAGGGACAATGACTGCTAACAAAAAAGAAAGTAACTTTTTTTTTTTCTGAATATAATTGTGAATTTTAAGAAAATTGTTACTCGGGAGACTGAAGATAATGTACTGCCTATGGTTTATAATCAGGGTCTTAACGGTAATCAGGCTGTTTATTAGGATGTGGTAAACAAACCATCCTCAAGCCCACAAAGGCAAATACCCATGTATTTTTATAATACAAAATAGGAATGCTACCACCAGTTGTTAGAAAGAAGATTTAAGGAACAAGTGCATGTAGGACAAAATAAGAAAAGTCTACTGCTTTAAAACTCACTGGATCAAATGCATTATGGATATAACTTTATTAAGATCAGTTGAACAAATCATGAATGGATTTGTTAACTGAACAGAAATGATGAAGAAAAATTGTCTCTCTGTTTTTTTAACAAAAGGAAAAAGCAGACTATCCTAAGCAAAGAATGAACAGAATAAAGAGGGTGAGTGGGAAAAAATTATTCCTTCGTTTTTATTGAATGAATAGGAAAACAGATTAATTCTGGGAGCTGGTCACGGTACAACCTGCTTGCTTACGGTTCACAAACCCTGTGTCCACAGGACCCTTGATGAGATCTCATTAGGCATCTTCTCCAATCCAGTGTATTCCATGAGCGAAGCAAAACAGAGATCGTTGCTTGGAGTCCAGCTGCACTGAAGTTACTCAGCTAGAAGCCACCCTCCTATTGTCAAAGGCTATAATCCATAATGAATCATTTCAGTAACGCTATCATGAGTTACTGATCATGAGTTGCATCATAATAATTCTATGCCCAACATCTGAAAACTTCGGTCGTGAGAAAATTAAAGTGGAAGAGGCAGGAGCTGAGCCGCTACTCAGACCCACTTTCCTTTCTTAAAGCAAAACCAAACAGCTTTGTGAATGCTGGAAAGATCTAGTATAAAAAAGCTATTGTATGACTCATTGTTGTATGATGCTCATCACAAGTGTGAATAATTTCTTGATAAGGAGTGAGAAATCAGAGCAATACCAGTAAGAATCCAACGGCTGCATCAAACATAAGATTTCTGTACCTTGCACGGCGTAAAATTCAGCAGAACAAAGATTCTGATCTATACAGTCCTTAAATCTATTGTGTCTCACCCCATCTGGTAGTGCAAGAGTATACATGGGGGCCTGAGGTATTTTTCTTCCTTCAGTACGCTGGTTACTCACGTAGATGGTAGGACACATGGTAGGTAGGAGGCTGTTTGACCTATGTCATCCCTGTCCTGCATAGATAGAGTATACACAAGTCAGATTGTCATGGGCTCTGTGCTGATCCAAATCTTCAGCAATGGGAAGATAAGGGCAAGCTGGGAAAATCATATTGCACAGGTGGCAGCATCATTCCAATAGACCTCCGGTCTTCAATTCCTAAACTATTAATATTAAACATTTATAAGTGTGTAACAGATGAAATTGTTATTTGCAAAGTCTTTTTTTCCAGTTAAGCAATTTAATAAATCAATGAATTAGCAAACAGAAGGAAACAGAAAATAAATTAGAACATCATACTTGTGTTTACATTAAATGGCCACTTGCATTAATGTTTATAGCTGGTTTATCTCAGGGCAACGTCCTGTAATTAATTATTCATCAATATTAATGAATCTTTTGTCCTTTAATTTCTATAAAGAGTTTTGCCCACAATGTAACTTGAGTACAATTTTTGAAGGATGTTTTGAGAACGTCAAGGAGCTGAAACAGAAGACCATTGACAAAAAGGGAAGAGTATGTTACAGAGAAGAGGCATCCCTATGTTTGTAAATAAAACCACACAGTTAAATATCAGTAGAGCTATTTTATCTACTGCATTAAATCAACCATAAAGTCAATCCATACTTGCATCTCCTGAAACCCATGGTCCAGTAGACACTCTCAGAAGGCACCTGACAACCATTTGAAGATCTGGATCTGTTAAGGGACTGTAGGCTTGGTAGAAAAGGTGATGCTGCTACCACCCTTTGTTATATAAAATATCAAACGTCCAATTCTGTTAGGACCTGTTCAGCCTGTTTACTTCAAGAGAATGGTCTGATCACCAGGGAGAAGAAAGGAAAAGAAACCTCCTTCCATGGGGATTTTCAAGACCTGCCTGGAGAAAGCCCTGAGCAGCCTACCCTGATCCAAGAGCTTGTCCTGCTTTGGGACCTGCTTTTCTGAACCAGAGACCCCCTGAAGGCCCTTCCCACCCAAGTGATTCCATGAAAAAAGAAGCATAGGAACAAGGAACCATAATCCCTATCCCTTTTGTGGAACTGTGCAAGATCTGAGAAAGCAAAAAAGGTCCTTTCCAACCTAAATGATTCTATGATTCTATATGTTCAAAATAGTCATCTCACAGAAAATGAGGAGGACCCACATTCCAGTGTACATTGCCAAAGACTTTCCACATTCGCTGGTTAAAACTTGCAATAGAATACACAAAAACAGTTTTTGAGAGGTGTTTTTAAAGAGAAAACAATCCTTGATCTATTCTTGCAAGGGAATTTGCAAAGAAAACTACTATTAAATGCAGGTGCTGGAGTCGGGATTCTAACTGGAGGAAAACACGGAGCCACAAGTAAGCTCCAGAGCCCTGAAGAGGCAGCATTTGTGAGATGCCCTTATCCTCATTTTCTTAAAGATTGTATTTAGACAGAATACAGACTGAGGAGCTATACAGTTTTTGGATCCATTCCGTGGTACCTGGCGCTTCCTAATGCAGCATGTGACAAGCCAGCACATACCACTACTCGACTGAGGCCAAGTGCCTAGAAATTCATTGTGGCAGTATCCAAGTTGCGGGGACACTGCAGTCTCAGTGCTTGACGAGAAAACAAAGATCAAATTAAAAAAGAGCTGTGTTCCTTCCTGTCACTTGCAAAACTAAGTTTTTGATGCAAACCAGCATTCACCTCTAGTATGCATAGGTAAATAGGAACAGAAGCTTTATAATCCCAATTTTAGGTTGCATAGAATAGCTTTTAGGTAGCTAAATTATATTATGAAGTGCTGAACATTGCTATGTTTTTCTTACACAGAGGCTGTTTAATTGGATTCTCTGTACTACAGTAGCCTAGCTCTGGAGTCAGAGGTGACTGCTGTTAGAACATCAGAAGGTAAAGCAGTTTTTCTGCATAATATATAGTACCTCAGTGATCTTTTTGGTGGAATGAGATATAAAAAGACCTATTTAACCGACTCATGTGATGTCTGATAGCTGAAGCTAGAGAAATTCAGGCAAAATACGCACATCTCACTAGATGAAGGGTATTAATTCTCCATCCAAGCAAATCTGTAAATCAACATTAAATGCTTAGAAGATATGTTCAGACAGAAGGTAAGGGTTTGATGCAAAAAACATTCGGTAAAGTTATGGACTGAGCTCTGCAAGACGGCAAATTATTCCAGTAATGCCTTCCAGGACATTAGTCATTTTGCTAGCAGCAGCGTTACCATCACCAGGCCCCTACCATTAAAATCTGCATGAAACAGAACTTCAACGAGAAACCAGTAATCAAGCCTTTTCTTCACAGACTGATCTGTTTTTCAGAACCTAATCTGTGAAACAAATAGATCAAATCCTCTCTTGTTTGATCCTTTCTAAAGCCTCTTTTCCTCATAGGGAGTCCATTCCCATTCACTCCATGAACATCTCCAAACAGATCTCCTAGCCAAGGAGTACAAATATCCCTCCTCTACTTTTTTTTGTCTTCTTTTTTGTGGGGCTGTGCACTGACTTTTTGATTGAGATCCAGGCTCCCTGCAGACTGCCACCTTGTTCCATAAACGCTTGTCTGAGCAGCTTCTCATTATTCACAGCTTCGGTTAAGCCCATCTCCATTAGTGGATATTAAGCCACAAACAGGAACTTTTAACAACTGTTGTATATATTCTGTGTCTCTAAAACAGTCTTTAAGCATATTTTGGCACTTTTTTGGTGCTCTTTGTGTGCTAAGATTAAATTCTGACTTTGGGACAGAACTCTGTCCTCGCCTGCCCTGTTGTACAGAATTTTGATTATGTCTTGATATTTTTGTGAAATCATCACTGTGTAAGTACCAAAGATATCAAACCTATCAGTCCTGTTTTGACTCAGGATAAGACCAGTGCTCTCTGAAAGCTCTTCTATGCTAGGATGAGACATTATGACAGTAAGAAAAATTCTTTAAAATTATCACAACATTGCACCTCATAGAAATCACTCATTTGTACTTATTTTGAAGAACTTAGCCTGTTTGCCTCTGCTTCCTAATGTAAAAATTGGAGATACTTGGTACAGACTTTCATATTCTGTTACAAATGTCAGTCTCATGTTTCTGATGTTTCATTTCATTCTTTTATGTTCCCTCCTTCTTCAAGAGTACTTCTTGCTGTCCCATTTCTTCAGAATATAGAAGAGCTGTAATTCCAACTCAGTGGCTATGCTTCAAGTTTCCTAGTTCATATAGCATAAGGTAAAAGTTAGAGACCTCAAGGTTATGCTTTGCTTAATCCTGTTAACGTTATAGGTCCTAGACTATATGCAATTTTAGGACAGAAGACCCCAGTAGAGATTTCTCAGGGTGTAGATACATACATATATTTTCTTCATTAGTGTAGTCGACTGAGGTCGCCGCAAGTCTTCCCATCTCCACTATCAGTTCCTGTTCATGCATCATGGTTTATTGCCACCTCAGATATACCTATGCAGTATGAGATCATGTTGTAATCCCGACAAGCACAGCAATCCACTTTTTATGGAAAGAAAGCCCTCTCTGGTGCTGGTCTGCAAGCAGTTGCAGTGGCATGCCTGGAAGGGCAGTCAACTTCAAGAGTTGAACAGGGCAAGGGAGGGCTTAAGCCTCTTAACGCTGCTTTGCCTCGAGAGAAAATATAGTTTTAAAAGATGTGATTCAATCTGAATACCTCACATATGGTGTTTCCAATACTATGATTCAGCTGAAAACATTTAAAGCAGGAAGGTAAAATTAGAGTTTAGAAATGTCCACTTCAATAACGGTGTTTACAGTAGATGCAAGCCACCTCCTTTATCCCCATTTCTGTATACCAGTATAGCTGCTGATTTAGCGAAGTAATTAAACCATGCCTAATTTTAAGCATGTGAGGAGTCCCATTGGGTTCAAAGAGATTATTCATATGCTTAAGTACATTGCTGAATCAGTGCTGAAATGAAAATAGTTACATAATTACAGGATTATATGAACACAGAGTTGCAAATGTGATGTTTAAAAGAGAAAGGCTAATTTACAGGATGATAGGAACATTTAATTGCAGTTTAGAGATGGAAGGAAATCCACAACCATAAATGATGATAGAAAACAGAGAATGTCTTTTACAATCACAGTGACATCTTTAACTTGGAAAGCTTCAACTGAGGACCAAAGCAGGTGTATGAACAGTACAGTGCTGCAAACAAATTTTCACAGACAGCCTTTGTATATTCCATTCTGTACCTGTACACTTCTATGCAAAATTATCTGCTTTTCAACATTATTGGGTTTTTACTGTAACGCAACACCAGTTTTACTGTGCTGTAATACTCAGGTTGGAACTCTGAATTATTTCACAAGCCATTCCATTATCCCAGCTATAGGAGCAGAAATCTCTAACAGACTACTGGGTTATATTGCCCTTTTTTTTTTTTTTTTAAATCCCCTATCACTGATTAAACCCAGCATCTATGTCCATACCCACAAATTTTAGGGACTTATTATCCAGGGTAGGATCCAGAGCTAAGGACCAAATCTACCAATGGTGGAAGGCAGCCCTGCCTTGCAAGTACGGACTATCTCATGTTGCAATGGTGGGTGGCATGGGTGCCCCCCACTGCCCACAACACCCTTCTCTTACAAGTTTCTACTTTTTCTTCCTACAGGGAAGTACAAGTTGCTCATGAAGCCTTTGAGCTTTCTCTGCTGCAGATGGCAACGTGATGCATTCAGAGAAAACCTTCACACAAACTGCTTCAGGCCTGCACAGACTCCATGAGCTGAGGGTAGATGCATCATCTGCCGACCCAATATAAGTTGCCCTATTTGCAATTCAGAGCCTTCAAAGGTGTTCTAGAGGTCAGAACAGAAAACATTTGTGTGCCTGAGTCTTGTCCCCCACTGGATTTCACATCCCTGAATTGTGAGTGCAGAGAGGTTTCTCCCTCCCTTCTGTTTATAACCCACAAGCAGCTTCTGAAGAGAGAGGTCTACAATTATCCATTGAAAGAATGGGCCTGGGCTATCTTCTGAGTCGTCTCGCCGCCCACATGCTGTTCTCAGTCATATCTAGTTAAGTCAGTGAGGTTGCATCAATGTAAGCCTACAATTTGACCTCAGCTGTGCTGTTGTGCACGCCTAGCTTCCTCAGCTGAATAGCTGGTGACTATAGAGGAGGTCAGCAATGTCTAATAATATTAATGAAACTGGAAGCTATAACTATATATAACAAGTTTGTAAGGCTTTGTTCACATGGCTGTTTCTTGCCTCTTTAAATTTCTCACCACTGCATAACACTGACGCCATTCTATGAGATACAGTAATTTTTCAAGGGGTGGCAGTTCAAATGTGGATGGCCCACTGCTCTGCTTTGCAAATCAATACAGCTTGGAATGAATCTCGATAATCCATGTCTGTGTGAGGGTAGAATAAGCTAGGCAAAGCCCACAAGAAAATCCAGTGCCTTAAGAGGAAGTAATTGAGACACTCCTTAGTTTGTTTGGTTAGCAGGCAGAACAAGTTTGGGGTGGTTTTATGAGAACACCTGATGTGTGATACTTACTTTTATTTGCTCTTCAATTCCATTGACTGCTTGCTCTAGAAGAACACAGGGCTATCAAAGCAGTCCAAAACAGTAAACCGGTAACAACTTCACAATAAAGACTTAAAAACCATGTCAATGTGAAATATACTTGCAGAAAATCTTGGTATTCTTAAGCTATATCATGCCTCACAAAATGGCTTCCCAAACCTATAAACTTGCAGAAATACTAGTAAAGATCACCAAGATCAACTGAAGAGGAGACAACTGTTTTCTGTGTAAAACAGAAATACCCAGCTTGCTGAGAGATACAATATATTGTGCTTTGTGCTTTAGCTGTTAGAAGAGCATAGTGTCAATTCTCCACCATTTAAATCAAAGTTTTTGAAGAACAAAAATCTGTTTTTAGAAGACAGAAACAAGTTACTAAGTTTCAGAGTACAAACCTGGCACTGGAAGTTGCGCTTTCACAGTCCTCATTACACTATTGTGACTTCAGTACTTGGTATCCTCTGGTCTTGAGAGGGAGGGTCATTCATGTCTGGGAGTTTCTGGAGCTACAGACTCATGACTGTGCTGTAAGGGTAAACCCCTGTGCTCGATACTCTGTCTTCACCTCACTGCGTCGTGTAAGTATAGATGATTGAGGGTGCATTTAATCTAGTCAGTGTAACCCCCACATCAGGAACAGTTGTGGGCACTTATGTCTGCTGAAGAGTATTTTTGCTCAGGTATGTGAGAAGAGGTTTGCCAGCTTTTCCTGGTGGACTTCAACTCCTGAGAAGTTACCTAAGTCTGAGAATCTGCATATAGGTGACTTTTTGCTGTTTCTCTCCTCTGGACTTACCTCCTCTAAACAGTGCAAAATGGTCAGTTTTGTTATGAATCAATTGCCTATTATGCTTGCGAAAAATCAAAGCCAGCCTGGAGCAGCAGGGGTTTCTCAGCAGGGGAGGACTGCGGCGGTGGGGGGCCACTCAGCCCGGGCCTCCTGCCCGAACCCCACAGCAGCTCCCTGACAGATGGGGATTTCTCCAGGCACCCATGCACACGTACCAAGGTCCTTATCTGAACGCGACGAGACCCCTGCTTACGTTTTAAACTTGCACCTGAACCAAGAAGTCTTAAAGCAGCCTAACCTGCACAGAAACAAGACCTGGGGAAGTTCAAAGGAAGTGATTTTCAATTTTAAAAGAATTCCTAATTGTCTCATACTCTCCCCAACAGAAACACAGCGGCAGCACCCTTCTCATGATTACAGGAATTACTACTCCAGCAGCTGGCAAAAGAAACAAAATGGCATTGTCTGGTCAGTCAGGAAACAAGGGGAAAGCCTTGAGCTCAATCACAGCTAACCTCCACAGCTCGAGTTTAAAGCACCGAATAAGCAGCCTGACGTCTGCAAGCACTGAACAAAATTAAAAAATGAAAAATAGTGCACTTGAATTCATTCAAGCAAGGAGTTTCTTTTAAAAAAAAATGTAACGCTTATGTTTTATGAAAAAAAGAGGAAAACCACAAATTAATAAGCTTCGGTTATGAAGTAAGTGTGATTTTCACATGGTGAAGCCAAGTACCCTATGTATTCATAGGTGGGCTCTGATGTCAAATATTCCCTTAGGCCAGTGTCACTGTTCTGCTGTCCCAGAAACGTTCATCCCAATGAGAACCTTAGCAGCTTGGTGTTTTAAAGGTGAGTTGCAAAGGTTGTGTGATTTTTTTTTTTCCTAATTATTTTCTAAAAGTTAAAAATATATGCTAGGTCTTCATGCAGTAAGAAAACACACCTTTTTAATATTTCATTTTTTTCTAGTGCTACCATTTTTGTTTTTAATTGGAAAATGATTAAAGCGGTGGTTTTAATAAAAATTGGCAAATTACAAACAAATCTCTCAAAGCTACATATGTTAAACCAAGAATATGTACAAACATCATAACCTTGCAATTCTTTGGTTTATTTCAGTAAACTCCAATTAAAAGCTTCTTACATGTTTTAAATAATTGGCTAAAAGAGTTGTGGAACAGTCCTAGTTCCTTTGTGCAGTCAGATATACTGGAAGTCATTTCTATGACAAAATTGTTAGCTGAAGGAAGAACAGAAAATTCACCACTTGAAATTTTCTTGCTCTAACTTGGAAATACCCTTGGTACATAATCCCATCGTCAAATATCAGTGATCTGATTACTGAACATCAAACTTTCAACATAAATTACCTTCCTTCTGTATAAGAGTTAGATTTTCTGTTCTGAGATTAAGATAAATTGTTTTTAGAAAAAAGAACAAATAAGCTTTGCAAAAAGCTTTCCATTTTTAGTGAGCTTTCCTCATCCTCATGAGAATGAGCCTGCAGAACACCAACTGACTGCAAAAGCATTTAACTGATTATCAGTGAAACCCTTCTAATTTTGCAATTACCTTTGATTAGTAAAGGGCACTTAAGGAAACATGATCACCAACTTTGCCTAGAAATTTTGCTCTCGATTCAGCATGAGAGAAGTGAGCAGTGCATTACGAGCTGAAGGGCAGCGAGGGAAAGCACTTGATGAAAAAAAATGTTAGTCCTTATAGTCCTTTTAAAATTGTAGGCTGTAGGTAGGCTGGCTTTCTTCATTTTTATAGATCTACTTTAAGAGAAGATTAAAATCTTCATGAAATAAGACCTGATGAGAAGTAAATAAAGCCCTTTATCATCTCTGGCTACATCCTGTCTCCTTAATCATACTTCCATTTCCAGTATACATCTGTCAAAAATCAGGTGCTGTCTCAGCAGATTAAAAAAACAGGCTCCCAGAGCCAACACAGAGAGGCTGATCACGCAGGTTCTCTGTATTTGTGGGCTGCAGTGAAGTTTTCATCCCCAGCTTCAAGTGATGGATTAACCGTGGTTCCTGCAGGGCAGTGTCAGACCAGGCATCAACAGCCAGCAACATCCCAGAGCGATATCCCAGGGCAAGTGCAACCTGAGCATTTCCATGGAAGAACAGATGAAGCTCGTGACAAACTTCCCCTCAGCAGGATGCATCTCAGCAGCCAGGAGCTCTCCCTCCGGCGATTCACAGAGCCCTTCTTCCCTTGTTTTTGACAAGCTATCAGCATTCTTCTGGCCTCGTATCATATTTGGCTGCGTGGCAGCATCTTTGGGAGTTACAGTGAAGCTCTGAACACATCTAGTCAGGAAATAAATGGTGCATAAAATGCCATAAAATCTCTTATGAACACACTGATGGGCCACGCAGCAGGTCTATGTGAGCAGCAGGTGAGAGCCACGAAGGATCTTGGTATTCTAGCTGGAGACGGACCAACAAAGTTATTCCCTTCAGCCCGCAGACCTCTGGGTGTCAGAGGAAACTGAGGCTCTGCAGGGCAAGGGAAAGGCTGGAACTTCTTCTAGCTGTCCCTGACTGCACTTCAGGGACTTTGTTTACATCCTCCTCTTTCAGGACTAGTGACATTATTTATAGGTAAAAGGATATAGCATATGAGCAGAGTAGAGAGTAAGTAGAAAGTATGTAGAGAGTATGAGCAAAGACACTGCTGCAATACATTTCTGTTCTAGATCAGCTCTTCAATGTGCTTTGGGTTCTCCTCCCCAGCCCCCACCCCAAAGCCCAAACTGAAATTCCTTCTCTGAAGGTTTCATGATTCTCTCCCTATTTCTTTCTTCTATCAGGCCACATGTTGAGCAGTTTTGCTTGCCAGCAGAAAGTAGCGTTCCTCAATAATCCATTTTACCTTGGATTTAATTTAGGTAAATCTTCCAACAGGCCCCAAAAGCTCACTCTTTCAAGAGACAGCTTTGTCTCTCAAAATTTGAGCGAGGTCTCCTACTCCATTTTCTTAATCAAGTTTTCTTGCAAAATTATAGCATAATTTGCAGTTAAATTTTTCAATGAGTACTGTTTTCTTAGGCATGGGAGAAATTACAGAAATAGAGAGCTGTGAGCAATGTTTCCTTGGCTATGACGGTGACAGAAAAACTACGTAGGCTGAGCATTTATATATCACAGATATACCACAGAATATTGTGGATTCCATACTGATTTACAATATAGTAAATCAAGATTATCTAATTGTTATTGCTACTTAGAAAACCTATGGATTTTGGAAGCCTTATGACCCCCTGCAGCTAGATTAAGAGTGTATCATGCAAGGAACTAGAGTATTTTTGCATGAAACATCTGACCAGCAAAGTCACTGAAAGTTTTGGAATGGAGTAGGAGTTTTTTGAACACCCGAGGTTTTACCCCACTTTGTACTCCCATTAGTATAGACTAGGACAGCATCAGAGGCAGCCTGACTCTGCGCTCGTATATTAATACAGGGCTGTCCTATGAAAGCATCACACAAATAGGAACATCCCATAGAACTGGCCAGAAAGAAAAAGATATTTTACTGAAATGCCACAAAGTCGCTGAAGTAACATTCATAAAAGTTCAGTCAGGTTTCTCTTAAGGTAGAGGATTACAAGTTTGGAGATCCTCCTTTTGATGGGCGGTGAGTACAGCCTTCCAGGAACATTAAGTCACATATCCTCTTGGCTCTTCAGCTTTCCTCACTACAAGCTGTCAATAATCCGCACCTCACAAGCACACTGAGAAACTAGACTGATTTTTTCAGCCATACACTGGT
The DNA here is from genome assembly GCA_008921705.1 of Burhinus oedicnemus. Taxonomy (NCBI): domain Eukaryota; kingdom Metazoa; phylum Chordata; class Aves; order Charadriiformes; family Burhinidae; genus Burhinus; species Burhinus oedicnemus. Next base: position 222,864 of record VFFE01006913.1, read on the forward strand.
CATGGAACAGAAGGTATGCATGCATGGCGAGTTAGTTCAGACAAGCTGAAAATGGCTACTATGACTTTTTCTTCACCCAAAAGTACCCAGCAACTCCACTCAGCTTGTGTCAACCCTAATTCCATGCAGATCAGGTTTTCCTTTGTTGCAGCTTGTAAAGAGTTAACAGTTAAGCCAAGAGAAACAAACACTGAGAAAGAATAACACTATTATGGCTACATTACATCCTTTAACATATTCTTTTAGGAGGCTGAGTATACATATTTGAAGTAATAATTTTCAGACCATTAAGTACAATGCCTTCCCGAAGAAAACATTCTTGCCTGATCATTTCTAGAAATAGCTGATATCTGAGGCTACAAGAGCAAATTGCCATGGATCAAGTTAAAGTAGGATTTGAAACCAGTCCAGTTAGACTAGTGAAAAGGCTATATATTCACCCTCATTCTGAATTAAAGTGCTTGGTTTTTTTTAAACATAATGGGTTGAAAAGTCTTTGCTCCTTAGCAAGAAGGTATCAAAAAATCAGAAATGCTAAATGCAAAACATTTCCTTAAATTTATAAAGTAGGTTTTCCGTGCAACACATGAGGTATAAAGTGGTATATAAAATCACATCAGCTTGCATAGGACCATTTGGCATTCTGAGTCTTCTTTTACGTTATGGTATTTGGGAAAAAATCCAATAAATTAATTTAAAAAATGTGTAAGAAGGGTTAACACAGTAATTAAATACTTCTTTTAGGTGTTGTTTTATGGGCTTCCTCCTCTTCAGTTTTATGAGTACTGCTGGAAAGCTGGATTATGATTTTGTTATTTTCCAGCCCTTTAGTGTTTCCCCTTTTCCCCAGGATCATTTTATTTGCAATGAGAATTCACAAGGGAAAGCCCTCAGTAAAAGTAACATTTTCAAAACATGCAGGTTTGGATCCTACAAGGCTTTCAGCAGGCATCTCACTTTCCTGCTGAGCTCAGGAGGAAAGCTGCAGACATGGTCAGTGGGAAGATTAATGTTCCGAGAGACCTTTTTTAAAAAAGGAACAAGGCAAGATATTGGCCCATACTTTGTATCGGTTTGGTTTAACTATTAAGATAAACCAAATAAAAGCTTATTGCACCATACGCTTCAAATAAAGAATTTAGTGTTAAGGAAAGTTGATATTATTTCAACTGAGGAAGCATATCCATCTCTGTCACTGCATTCTATGCATGCATATGCAGGACACAGATCTAATCAGTGGCTGAAGTCATGCTGTGTCAAAAAGACTAAAATATTACATTTATTAGATTTCATGGATGTAGCGAAGGTTCGTTTTTCTGGGGAGCTATTTATAACATCTTATAATGAAGGTAAGAGGTTCCCTTCTCTGCGATCATACAAATAGTACTTCAGAAGGATTAAATCCTCTGAATTATAACTCGGAAACACTGAGCTCTGCTGTGAGTTTGACGGCAAGCCTGGCTCTGAATACAGTGTTTTTGTATCTCAACAGAATAGCTACATCAGTCACGTTTGTAACTCTAGCTGCCTTTAGGGTTTCGCAGAGTTGGCTTTGTGCTTCCATTAAACAGAAGCTGTGAGTTTCTAGGCGTCTGACAGCCACTTGAAAGTCAATTTGTAGTTGTTTATGCCTATTTCACTAGAGCTGCTCCTCATGGTATTAGCCAAAGGGACAGCAGCAAACATGTAGCACAACATTTCAAGTGGCCCATGAAAGGGAGGCGATGGGGAGCTTTACAGGCTGTTACCAGCAAGCCTGCATTTCCACTTGGCAGGACTTGGACACACACAGAGGAATTCATTTGGATGTGGGGCAAAAATCACTAAGAGCTGGACTGGCTTAGGATTCCCTGAAAGATCATAAAAATAAATTGGCGTCCTGGATTTATTCCTGAGATTCAGTCTGTTTTCCCCCAGTACTTACTGTATTTCAACACTTACACATTATTCTCCTTACGGTTGTCTAGCCACCCTCGTTTTACATTTACTACATTTTATCTTTTGGAGATGAATTAGAACGAGCATCTCTGCCTCTTCCCCTGTCTGTAAAATAAAACCCCAATCTTAGTTACAACTGCTTTTATCTTCTGAGTTTTACCTATCATATCCTTTTAATTTTCTAACAAGACACTGCTGTTGCCAAGTCTGGGGTGACACTAAATTCAGTTCCTGTTATCATGAGACTTTATGCTTGTAAAATTTACCACGGAATCCATTTTGCTTCTTGCCAAAGGAATACACTCTAGTATACAAGCTGGCTTTAAGTTTAAGTTACATTTCTTGTCTATACGGTGTGAAGTAAACTTAAAATGGAATAGTATAAACAGATGTAACGATTCCTCTGAGCATGTAGAGAGGCCAAAAAGCACCTAGGGTAAGAAGCAAGGATTGACCCCTTCACTTTATAAAGTCAAACTGACAACTATGAACAAGTTATTCTAGCTTGAAATTATCCTTCAGTCTCTGTCCAGGCCATGTTTGGCTATTCAGTGCTTGACTTTCACAGAACACCAAGTGCATTATCTGTATTTTGTGCCCTTTAACATCACCCACACAGTCCGTGTGGGACGCCATGTAACACCGACCCAACAGTGGGGAGGAGATAATTCTGCATCTCAAAAGAAGAATGTCACAACTACATCTGAGTTGGAGGGATCAGGAGCATCTGCTGAGCACTACGTTTGCATTCACACCCCACTTGCATCCCATGTTCATCAAGTGTGTTAGACTTCAGTGTAGATCACTGAGAAGAGTCTAGTGTGTTCATGAGGACGAGGCGGACAACCCCACTGTGCTTCTTCACCTCCCCTTAACCCCCCATTTTGCTTGGGGAGTAAGGCTTGAGGGTGAACAGCAGAGCACAGCTGTACCACCATATCAACATCGTTTTAATCTGCCTCTAGTTAAAAATATATTAACACTTTAAAGTCACAGAATCCCCTCCTACTATCAGCTCCCACAAGAAACGTTGATCAAAATAAAATAAGAAAAGGTCATAGTGGTGGAGAGACAGAAGCAAATTTTTGCATACAATAAGAATATCCCAAGTGGATTAACATGAAATAGAAGTACACTTAATGTAGCACTGCGGTAAACATAATGAAAGAGAAGGCAAATCAGCCATTATTTAGCCATCTTTTTTCATTTCTGAAGACAACATCTAGCATCAGTCAAAGCCTGGGGTAATGCTCAATAGTACATCAAAATAAGCATCACATATGCCATGCTCAATTTCTGCCCCATTTGCTGAATACTTTAACTCAGAATCCAGATGTTACAATAGCAAACCTCACCATCCTCTTTCCAGCAACTGGAATCTTGGCAGCAAATAAAACAGTAGCATTCATTCCTGAGTGAAGAGTTATACCAAGGTTAAGGGATATGATCACAATGTTGCCAAAGCTTGATCTTGGGAGTATTCAAAGGAAACCTTTTATCTCTAGAAGTATATCTGTCCTCCAAGATGGGCTCAGATTGTCTAAATTAAACTCCTGCTTTTAATCTGCTTCTAGAAGATCCAGCCTCTAAGATTATTTTGAGTAATTTCTTATCTTGGATGTAATGTGTCATTTTCTTTAATGACTGTTCTACTAAAGGGTTGGTCTTTCCTCTAGGCACTTGCAATTTCAAGTTTTCTTCAATATTTAATGGTGCTTTCAGCTTAATCCAATATTTCCTCTTTTTCCAAAGCCTCATTCGCACTGGGTGGGTAAACTTCAAGTTGAGATTCAAAGCCTTGATCGTTGGAGGGGAAAAAAAGTTAGGGCAACCTTCCACAGTGCCAGGTCGTAAAAGATGTAATGTTGGAAATTTGTTTTTAGAGAAGAATTTTTCCTCCAGCTATACAGGAGAATACTTAGTTTTTATTCTAGGATAGAATTGAGATTCACAATACACATCTTTTTAAATCTAGCCATGATTATCAGCACTGTGTATAGGCAGTGTTTAAAGAGTTTATTCCTATTTATTGAAGACTACAATGGTTTCTTTGCCTCTTTCATTGAGTCACATAACATTTTGATGTACAATTGTTAGAAGTGAAATCTCTGTAATGACATTTTAAGCTTATGTACTGTGCTGGTTTTGGCTGGGATAGAGTTAATTTTCTTCATAGTAGCTAGTATGGGGCTATGCTTTGGATTTGTGCTAGGAACAGTGTTGATAATACAGGGATGGTTTAGTTACTGCCAAGCAGTGCTCACACAGAGCCCAGGCCTCTTCTGCTCCTCACCCCAACCCACCAGCGAGCAGGCTGGGGGTGCACAAGAAGTTGGGAGGGGACGCAGCTGGGACAGCTGACCCCAACTGACCAAAGGGATATTCCATACTATATGACATCATGCTCAGTGTATAAAGTAGGGGAAGAAGAAGGAAGGGGGGCATGTTCAGAGTGATGGCATTTGTCTTCCCAAGTAACTGTCACGCATGATGGAGCCCTGCTTCCCTGGGGATGGCTGAACACCTGCTTCCCCATGGGAAGCAGTGAATTAATTCCTTGTTTTGCTTTGCTTGCATGCGCAGGTTTTGTTTTACCTATTAAACTGTCTTTATCTCAACCCACAAAGTTTTCTCACTTTTACCGTTCTGATTCTCTCCCCCATCCCACCCGGGGGGAGTGAGCGAGCGGCTGCCTGGTGCTTAGTTGCCAGCTGGGTTTAAGCCGTGACATGTACAAGAGACATCCTGCAGCAAGTAAGGGGCTGGACTGGGCCTCATGTCATTAAAGCTGGTTAATGGTCTGTGCACCGGTTCCCACTTCAAAATGATTTCTGATTAGAAAGAAATACATTTGGACTAATGCGGTCTTTCGCTGCCAGTTTAGTACCCAGACAAGCCATTATCAAGGGCTGAAACATTGAAATGCTAAACACAGGGGTACGGAAGTAAAAGGCCACCTTTAACTAGAAAGAATCCTAAAATGATCACCAGAAAGCAGCGGAGGCACCTCAGAGGGCATCCCCCAGCAGTTCGAGACAGCCAGGTAAGTGATCATTCTCTTTGCCTGCCTCCTGCAATCCCTACCTGCTGGGGAGCAGCAGGCAGCCGGGGCTGGTGCCAGAGACCAGCAGCACCACTGACAGAGAGGCAGAAGAGGCAGCCAAAGGAAAAACCCTGGAGGACCTGAGTCACACTTCTTGCTGGTTCTCCGGCAAGCACCAGGGATGACTTGTAATAGGGCTCCAGTGGGTCAGGGTGCCTCCACAGCGGCCACTGCCTCGTCCTCCTCCGCAGTCTGCAGGACTGTGACCCTGCACCTCTGCACTTCGAGGCGCTGGCAGCACTTCAACAGTAATAAGATGGATACTCTTGGCTGCTTGCACATTTTCCGGAATAGCCACTCATTCCCAACCAGTACAGAAAACTCAGTAAGTATAAATTTCACGTCTCCGGAAGATTTACCTTCTATTAATACAAGCTACATCCCAAACTCATGTATTCCAGTAGTCATTTAGAAGAAATCTCTGGACAAACAGCTGTTTGTCAAGAATGAAAGGAAAGATATGGTCTTAAAGTACACTGCAGCAAGCACAGTCTGGTACTTTTGAGGTGTTTTAGCACTAAGAAGTTTGGCTGCTTATAAGATTTGGGGCTGTTGGTGGATGAGAAGCTCGACATGAGCCAGCAAGGTGCACTTGCAGCCCACAAGGCCAACCATATCCTGGGCTGCATCAAAAGAAGCGTGGCCAGCAGGTCGAGGGAGGTGGTTCTGCCCCTCTACTCGTCTCTTGTGAGACCCCACCTGGGGTACTGTGTCCAGCTCTGGAGCTCCCAACATAATAATAAGAAGAAGACAACTTCATCAAGAGTATCTGGCATCTCTAATGAAATACTCGGTATTTCTCCTAACTGATCTTATAATTAGATTTCATTCTTACATGAAATAAAACTCAAACCAGTAACCAGTAAGCATAAATGAAATCAATCCCGCTGAATGCCAGCTGACACAAGGATACGTCCTATTTGCCATTCAGGCAATGCCCCAAAATGCACTGACAGTTCTTGTATTGCCCTTTTCATTCTTAGTCATGGGTAAGCCTCACTGTGGAACAGATTTTTTTCCTCCACGGAGCAGGTGAATAAAATTGTTATCCTTACCTTTTCTACTTGAATTAACATGCTATTGCCTCCAGAATGATAAGGCTGAAGGATTAAACCCAAGAAGTGGTTGTTCCTCTTAATCTAATACATACCAGAAACACCAAAACGGCACTCATCATGCAATAACTGCCTTCCTGAAACACGGCAGATCTGAAATCTTTACACCAGCTCCTGACTGATCAGAAGAATAACAAATGGAGGAGAAAAGGGTTCCCTCATTGCTACTGTTAATAAAAATAATAAAATTTAAAAATATATATCTTTGGAGACCCATTCATGTTTTATCCTTGAAACCCGAACAACAATTCCATTTACTACAGAGAGATTAGGCATTCAAGAAATATGAAGTGCCAGGAAATGAATCCAGAGTTTCTTTTAATAGATTCATTGTTACCTGCAGACACAGACTAAGCAAACATTTCCTTCAGCAATAAAGTCAATAGCAGCCTTTCCAGCTGCTGTAATGACTGCCTTTTTTGACATCTCAGTTGATAGTTTTCTGCTCCATATTAGTTTGTCGAACTGACACCCACACAATAACAGAGAAAACTGAGACAGTTTTAATTTTAATCTCCACACTCTAAACAGATGAGCGGTTTCCTCGCATACTCATGGTATAATTAAGAAGTTATCTCAAACAAAATGTGATTATCAGACAGGGAGCTGAATTACCCAGCCCTTCAGAGATCCGTAAGGCAGAAGCTGGCAATGGCTGAGGGCTCGTCCCCATTTAGGCGCACAGCTCCCTGCCGCAGCCCGTGAGGCTGCCTGCAACGGGGTACAGCACCGAAGCTCTCCGGAGGTTGTCAGAGTTTTGCCACATGGTAGATATTGACTCACAAAAAATGAGCTGCAAGTGTGTTAAGGGTATTCAGGGGCAACAGGAGGCAGCTGAAGAATTAAGAAAGCAGGAGGAGGAAGACTTTCACAGCACACATCTTCCTGCCGCGTGTTTTGTGAGGTACTACTGGATTTGTTCCACACTTATCCCTCCCTCTGATTTTGTTTGCTTTCACTTTTATCACTAGCATTGTTTACATCAGAAACGCAGAAGCACGCAAATGAACTTACAGAAAATGGTACTGAAAACAAAAAACTTTAATTTTCCTATTCCTTGAACAACTTCTTCCCCGTGCACGCTCCTGGGAAGGGAGCAGACCTCATATTACCTTCTGGGTCTTACAGGCTGAGGAGTGTGCTGGCAGTGATTCACCTCCCAGCTGTAGGGATTTTCCTGTCCATTTCAATTACTGTGCCGCTGTGATGGGGAATCATTTATTTCTGTGCCTTCCCCTCCCCCTTCCAAGATTTTTACACACTTATACACAAAGGTACATGCTTGCTCACCTGCACATATGTATATGTAAATACATGCTTACACACAAAGCAGGTCTTGTTTCTGTGGCACTAAAGCAAAAAGATTCTGTTACACACCAGAAAACAAAACCTGGTGAGCAATTATAGGTCTAAAGCTAAATGAATGACTTGCTATGCTAGTATGTAAATAAGAAGCCTTAATGGATACCATAGCCAAAGCGTATATGGCTGAAGAACTCCAGAAACAAAAGTCTTGATCAGCAGGATACAACTAGTGTCACTGCTCCAGCAAAGGCTCAGATTTAAAAATGATTTCTTGCTTTCTTGAAACAGGAACTGGGAACTCAAGAACTTCACCAGTCTGGAGGTCTTGTAGTTATAATAGTGCCAGAGAAACACCCCCAATTTATAGATAGCCCCCTCCCCCTGCTTCAGCTGGTTTCATTGCTGTCACAACAGTAGAGCTCCTTGGATGTTACCCAGAGCTACAGGGCATGCTAAGAATGATGCCTGAAGCTGCAATAATTCCTTGTGGCTTAAAGCTTATTTTTTATCACATACTTAATAAAAGTCTTTTCTCTGCATTGAAACAGCCAAAAGAGATTTACATTGTGTTTCTTGTCTTTCACTTGAAATTTCAAGAGCTGCAGATCTCTTATCAAGGCATTTTTCCCAATAGCATGCAGGGAGAACCCAGGGGAACACTCCCCTCTGCTAACTGTGGCATTCTCGGAATAATTCAACAACAAAGGCATAAATGTTCAATATCATTTGGATGCCCCCAGCCTAACCTACCTGCTGCTTCAGAAGATGTGTGGATCCACCAGTCCTAGGTCATCTCACGCTGCCCTTCCAAGGAACCTAAAGAAGCTGAACTGACACGAGCCCTTATGTTTAAGCAACGGAATCCCACTAGACTACACATTTTATCTAGGGTCCATCTGCAGGCAATGAAGAGAACAAGGTGTCTTCAGCAGGTGATTCATGTAACTTAACAGCTATCTAACAGCTATCCTGTAATGGGTAGCTCTTTCTTCAGGAGCTCAGGGTCTTAGCTAGCCTAAACAAGGCATATTTTAAGAGAGATGTGAGAATACTTGCTGTTGCTATGAAGGTCAGTAAATTTTACATTTCTGTATGTTAAAGACAGTAGCAAGAAAAAAAGAAGAGGCCTGAGCAAAAAAAGCCTAGATCCTCAAAAAGCAGGGCATACTTCCTTTTCAGATAATCTTTTTTATAGGCAGTATTGTCCTCTTTCTAGCAAAGTATTTAAGTCAGAGAACAATGACAGCACAGGCAGTCAGATATCTGATACACATAATGACTTCTATGGTCTGGTTTCCCTTCTCATCAATATAGTTTAGGCAACATGACAGATATAGCTTTTATTTGTTTTCTTGTTTACTTTAGTGACATCAGGGTGACTTGCTCCCTGCATGAAGGCCATTTCACTGGCCTTTTTAAAAAAATGGAGGTGGCAAATTGACAGCAGCAGGAACCAATTATTCTGCTACCAAGTATCAAATTATATTTTTGTTGTCATACATCCCTGGGTATGTAAACCTCAAATTTTGTGGAGCTTTTCAAACAAAGCAAAGAAACAAAAATCCCTGTTTGCTCCAGTGCATATATATATATATATATATATATACACACACATACATACCAGAGAAAAGACCTGCTACAGATCCAAAATCTATTTTTGAATCAAAACCAGCATGCATAGCTTGGAGGCACACTAGTAAACCAAACCTATCCATGACTGTCCCCTGGCTCTGGCGCCAGGAGCCACCGAGCACCCTGAGCCTAGGGAGCACCCTGAGCCTCGGCTCCCCGGTGTAGCCTGGCTGCGGGCAGGTTGTTGATGGGGACCCTGGTCCACGCTAGATCCCATAGAACTACCCAGGAACTGTTTGGCAATGTACTAGTTCTCCTGCACCAAAACTGTTCAAAAAAATCAGTATGGTACCATGTCCCAGTGCCCAGGAACCTTTAAACCAGTTGTGTAGACACGTCCCTCTTGACTGTAGCACTGGGGCCAGCCCTCTCTTTTCAGGCTGTCTTTAATAGCAGCCTCAGGGACAAAACCTCAGACCAGACATACTGTTCACCGGGGCTGGTGTGAAGCTCGGTGCCCATCTGGCCACCACACTGAAGAGAAGACTGCAGAAGTGAAGAGGACCCAAACCGCTGGCGTTGAGCCCTGATGCTGGCAGGGCAGCTCCCATGAAAGCCAGGCATCTGCAGCAGGAGCAAGGGAGCTGTTGCAGGAGCATCTGGAAGTAGAGCAGTGAGATTTTCCTGATGAAGATGAGGATCCAGTTGTGCAAATGGTAAAGACCTGTATGCTGGGGCAACAGGAGGTTCTTCGCACCCTGAGATTCATCCGGGTGCTACCCAAAATTTGCATCAGTATTCAGATATTCAGCGTTGGCTACAGCTGAAGAGGAGCCAGCAAAAAAGACCACAGATACTGCCTGTGCTCAGAGATGAAAAATGAGACAAAGTAAATGAAGTTTTGAGTGAAATCTGTGACCAGATTGAAGAAAGACTGACATGGTTGTCTTCAGTATTTTCTGGACGTGCCAGTATCTCAAGAAAATCTTGGGTTGTTTTAAGACTTTTCATGAGTCTTTCTAGAGGTGCTTCTCCTGTTCAAAATTAATAATCCCAAGAATGTTCAGCTCTTGCTATACATGAACATGAGGATACTAAACAAAGCCCACAAAAGATTTTCATATGTGTGAGCCATGCTGACTGACCTTTTTCTCACTGAGACTGGGATTTGGGGACAAAAGCTGACTATTAGACTGAAGAAATGCTGTAAGTGTTTAGCACAGATGGTGTTTTATTTAACCAAGAAACGGCTAAGAAAAAGCCAGTGTTATTTTACATACTTTATCCCCGAATTCACAGAAACCCTGTCTTCTTTACTTCCAAAACATCAATAAATCCCATGGTGTCCCATGAAAGAGGATGCCTTCTTCTGCTACAAATGTGAAATCTCATTCAGAAAAGAGGCCCAGTTATTTATTTTAGAGAGACAATACAAAGCAAAGGCTCACCAGAAGAGCTCTTGGTTCCTTGGGCTGCTTATTTAAAACAAGGCTTACAGTATAGAGCAAGAATATAAAAATACCTGTGTTTGGAGTACAACTTCAGGGAGGACAGGGAACAGCAGGACCACTTTTAATAGTGTTCCCTTTTTATATGTGCCTTTGAAAATGTAGTAGAGATATCCTATACCCTCTCTCTTTCTTGAGCAGCCGAGGCCACCATTTTGGGTCGTAGCTTCTCAGATTTTCAACGTTCCTTATTAAGTAAGTTGAGACACAGAAACATATTTACAATGATACCACTCTTTTAGGTTCCAAATGATTTGTTTATCACATAATCATTTATGGCTAAAAAAAAATTAGGTGTTGAAATTAAATCGTTTTGTACATAGCATTGTGAATATAAATGGACACTTTGATCACTAGCTGACACAATGGATTGTCTCCCTGAGAATAATTTGAGTATTATACTTATGTGTGCTTGCCCACCATCATTCCTATAATAAGTTAAGCTACTTAATATGATTAGCTTCCAAAATGGAATTTACTGAATCAGAGAAGACAGGAGAAAATGAGGAAATAAAGTTTTCCTTACTGCTGAGTACTGCAAATACTGTGTGTCATTTTGGCTATGGGAATCTGAGTTTTGTCTTGTTTTAATTTATGGCACAGAATATAAGTAACACAAATGCTGTCTTCTCTTCAGATGACAGTTTAAGTGATAGTGTATAAGAAGCTCAAATTTAGATTTGGTTTATGAGAAAATAATTCACACAGTATATCATCTCTACCAGAAGCATTGTACAGAGATCGAAGACTGTCACAGTCAAGGTTGCTGAGTTGTTCTAACAAGGTCCACGTCCTCTGGACCCACAGAGATAAACCTGAGACCTGGCTTTTGTCTCTGGTTTAGTGTGAACTAGAATTTTGTCGTCTGCCTTTCTTTGTGTAGAAAGGTCAAGAGCCATGGCTGTCCCTGTTTCCCCGAAGAAGCAATCTTCTCTTCATGAAAAGACTGACAAGTTATAGTGCAGGGGTCAGCTTGATGCAATTTCAGAGAGTCCAGACATGAAATTTCTGTAATGTAAAGAAAAATAAAAGACTTTCAGGTTTGATAACCAGAAAAAAACAGGGAGAACATTATTAACTGTAGCCACTTCCATAGGCAGCAGTGGTATTAATTAATGTTGCCAACTCAAGAAATCGAACTTACAGTAATTAAAAAGTTGCAGAAGTAGCTTCATTGTAAGCAATGCCCTGATCAGCTGAGTTTTTAGTGGTCTAACCTTCATGCAGCATACAGGAAACACACAAACAAGCCATTAAATGATGTTCAGGTTAGTGAGGATCTGAAAGAGGAGGAGGAAGTTGGCTTCTTCCCTAGTGTTACCTGGAAGGTAGCCGTTAGCACGGAAAGGATGGGGCAGATCTGTACCGAGAAGGCATTTGGCTGTACAGACGTCAGCTGAGCTGTGCGTGGCTGTGCAGGTCTGACTCTGGTTCCCGCAGTCAGGAACGAGGAAGCACATTTTTTTGTTTTGAAGAAAACCAGTTCTGAGAAAAGCCATAAAACTAGCAGGAACGTAACTTGTTGAATCCCAAGGAAGAAAGTTTTATGCAAATATAAGTCATGTTTTACCTAGAATTAAGCTTCTGGAGTTTTTACTCCCTGGTTAAGCTGTGTGGAGAATTAGGCCAATTAAATGGAATAGACTGTAAGAGAGAATTTTCCTGTCGCCGTGTTTTATCTGGGGGCTGCTTGTGGCAGGAGCATTTCAGGTAGTTGCAAACTTTTGAAAAACTTGTGTTTATTTATTCATTCTTACAGTCTCAACAATCTTCAGTTGAAGGCAAACGGGAGGTCAGGGATACATGGATGCATAATAATCAAAAGCTTCTAGGAAAGGACCGAATTTGTATGTTCTTCTGGGAAAGGCAGACAGCAACCCTTTATTTTCACCAAGACAGATATAATTATTGCAGTTCTGTTTGTACAGCTTTATTGGACATTCTTTTGAAAATCATAATAGGAGGGAGAAGAAAAGATGGCCTTTCACCAAAAGCTAGGAGAACCTGAAAAAACCTCTCTTACTTATCACTGCATAAAAGGAGTACACTGTTCAAGAGATGTCTGCAAGCTGGCCTCCCACTGCTTTGAGCCTAATTTGGTTGGAGAGAAACAGAAAAATAGTGGCCCTTGAAAACTCAAAATCGCGCTGCAAAAATCTGGTCTAATGTTAACACGGACCTTCAGCTGCCATTGCCACAGTCAGATGTTTTAGGAGTGTTGATTTTCTTGTACTGATGATAAAATGTTATGAGAGTATTTGTCCAGTGAGTGCTTAGTGGCTTTTTTTTCAAAGTTAAGTACATTATCTCATCTGTTTCAGAACATTTTTCTTTCAGAGAAACTGTATGACATTAGACTGCTGTGAGTATGACTGCCTGCCAAGTAGCCTTTGTCTCTTCAATATTTAATTACAAGTCCAAAGAATGACACAAATGTAGGAAACCGTAGTCTGAAAAGCTGTGCTTACTGCAACCCATTTTTCTCAAGAAGAACAACAAAGTCAGAGCAAGGTTTTTGGCCGAGTCGAACAATGAAAACATTTTCGCATGAATATTCATGCATATTTTTTCTAAGACTTCAGCTGTTTACACTAGTTCTGCCTGTCTTCCACGAATTTCAGCCTTCTTGTCAACAACATTCATCTTGGAAATGAGGTCTCATAGGAATTATGCCGACCTGCATAGGCAAGTGACCCATGTGGCATGGCTGCGGGTGTATGTAACTCCACCTCCTCAGCATTACCTCACTCTGATTTCTCCTCTTCACCAAAATGCTGAGATCTGCTCCTGGAGCAACCTCACACTTTTTACCACTTTGGCCATGTTCTTGACATGAGTGCGGTGGTATTGTCTGTGCTGATCCAGCGGATCTGCACAAGTTCAGGCATGTCCTGGTCTTCCCTACAAGAATCCACGTACAGTGTGGTATAACTCAAAGAATTGTTTTGAAAAGTAGGATGGACCCATTTTGATACACAAAAAGATTTGAGAACAAAGCATCCACATGAATCGCTCTCTTACATTTAGAAGCTCATCATCAGGTAACGCACTGGTCTGATCCCTTAACTGATCACTTTCCCAGAGGGAAGATGCATTTTTAGCATCTGTCAGAGCCCTCATATCCTTCCCTGCTTCTGTTCCCTGAACCATCATGGAATGAGTTCCTGCAGGTTCAAGGGGAGACTGAACCTGAATCTAGGGGTATTTTTTCCCCCTTCCTGCCTCTTTCCTCAGACTCTTTGCATGATTTAAGCCAACACAGTCACATGGCAAACCATTTTACAGTGCTAATACACAGTTACAGAGCAATCCCCAGCTCATTAGGGGGCGTGTCCCACAAAATACAGTTTTAGTATTATTTGCCCGGACATCATTTATGCAGAATGCTTTGGTTCTGAAGTAAAATTAGGGACAATAAGAAAATTAAAACCATGACATAGAACTAAAGAAAGGAGGAGACTGTTTGCCCCAGTAGGACTCTTAAGGTCAAGCAAAACAAGGATATCTCTGGTCACTGTCCAAGTGATTCTCCCAAAAGGCCCACAGAGCTGCACCATCTTTTGTTAAACCACCGATGTTTGTCCTTTTTATAGTCCTGAACAGTAATTTATTCCCGGACTGGCTGAAATATTAAGTCCCTGGTGTTGCCACTGCGATGCTTAGGCAGAACCTACCGCAAATGTAGCAGGACAACTGCCTGTGTGGGCAGTTACGTGTGTCACAAGTGTTGAGAAGGAGAGAAGGGCATTTTGAGGAGGCACATGACCGTATCGATCTCAAGGGAAGCAGGGGAGAACTCGCCACGACAGGGACTTACCTGGCCCAGGGAACTGACCCACGAATCAGCCTTGCTGGTGACGGGTTTCCTTAGGCTACGAGCTCAACTCCGTTTTGCACTGGGGGGAGTCTCAGTTGTTTCTTCCAACACTGACACTCAAGCCTTTCATTTTACTCCCTACATGGGTAGCCTAGGCAAGACTTTTCAGACCCAGGCCCTCCTGGCCTTTGGGCGAGAGAAACATCCATCCTAGAGGGAGTGCCTTGAGGCAAGATGGGACTTTGAGGGGGCTTCGAGGGGGCGTCAAGGGAGCTTGCAGAGTGTTGTTCAGTTTTTGCTAGGGAACATTATTTCCTCTGCAAAACTTCTCCGCCATCCATAAGCCAGGGCTGGGGAATTCACAATTATTTTGTCAAAAGCAATCTTTTAAAATTGTCAGAATCATTCCGTCTTCATCTGTACCCACAGGCAGATTTCTACAGAGAGCTATCCACTGTTGTGGTTAAAGACACAAGTCTTTTCTACTTTGCAAAGGACCTCTGTATGGTCTGTCTTTCATGAATTTGCCCCCCCACACACATACAAACCCCTACAGCCCTGTTTCCCTGCTTATTACAGGTAGTACAGATGATGTGAGTGGCAGTCCCCTAAAAGCTTTTTGGCTAGCAGACAGGGGTGCACCACTCCATTAATCTATTCAAGTTTTTTAATGGCCTCACCAGAACCATACCTGAACCCCTTGCCGACTTTAAGTGGTTCGGTTCCACAATGCCCCTCTGATACAGAGAATTGCCATCCCTACCTCACAGACAGGGAACTGAAGCACAGCAAAGATTAGATGGTGAAAATCACAGCTGCAGCAGAGTTATGAGCAAAGGCAAAGGACATCCGAGGCGAGTGTCCTATTCATTCAACTGTCCTATTAACGGTTACATGTTTGGAAAGGAAAGTGAGGGTAAAATAATGAGGGATGGAGACGCTAATAGAAAGAAAGGAACCACAGGAAAGAAACATCTACCATCAACTGATTTCACTGCGTAATCAGGCAATTGCTCTCCATTTTGACTGCTTGAGAGCGTCCCCTGTTGCATAACTAAAATGGCATTTGGGGTAAGTTTTCATATTTCATTTACTGCTGCTGTGAGTGTGGGAAAGAGAAGGGCCACTGGATGAAGGAGCAATACCTGCTTTGAACCAGGACCCCAGGGGAAAGCAGAAAAGGGAAAAGCAGGACAGTGAGAAGAAAACCTCTGGTCAGTGGTTTGAGAATGTGTCCTGTAAATAGGTCAAACACCCATCACTGGCCAGCTGCTCCTAAACTCTGCAAACATGGGCAGCTCTGGGTACTGCTTACTCCAGCTGAGGCGCTTGGCGTCACATTTTTGTTCTGGGGAAATGGCTCAGAGCTTCAGGCACTCAAGTTTCAGAAACTCGGGCCAAACTCAATTCGAACAGAAAAAAACCCCCAGAAAAATAAGAAAAGGAAAAGCAGCCATTCTGCAAAGTGAGCTAAAGTCACTGTTCCTTGGATGTCTCATAAATAGGACTATCAACAGATACCTTTGGGAAGCTATTTGAAACTCAAACAAAGGCTGCATTTAAATAATTATATAAACGATACTTTTCTAGACCATTCCTGCTCCCATTTTAATCAAGTTTTCTTTTGCAATAAAAACAAAAATCTAGACATTTAACTACCGTCTCCCAGGACAATGCTATTATTATAAAAGAAAAGCAGATTTAGAGAGTTAATAACAAAGTATAGATTATGTTTTCTTGAGCAAAAAGAATCACTTCATAATATATTGCTCGCAATAAAGAGTAAGCTTCACATTTCGTGCAGCAATATTAATTACTAAGAAGAGAGAATGAAAGAAATCATGTCAGATTAAGATTCTTCTGAATCACAGCAGAGAAGATAGAGTGCGTCTTCTGAATAAACAGATTATGTTACAGGGAGTAAAATTAGCAGGCAATCTTCAGCGATGCCTGCCTCTAACAGTTCTCCATATGACTTCTTGTGGGCAGGCCCAGGGGAGAACAACTGATGGCAGAATGATTATTTCAGCTTCCCGTGTTATTATTCTGCAGCCTTCCTCAGAGCAAGGGGATATTAACTATTCCACCTCTTCTCTGCGCTGCGGAGAAATTAGGCTCCACATCAGCATGTAATGCGCGTGTAACAAATAATTGCTTATCACAAAAGCTTTTTGATCTGAAAGTATGAGAAATGGCACGCAGAAGAGAAAGGACTTCGTGTATTACTGCTGGAGGAATGATAAATTTCCAATAATTGATGTAAAATAAGATTGTCATCAAGAAAGCAATGTAATAACCACAGGTTCTCATACATGAGAGATGGAGGTACGCGCTTTACGTGTTGCAGTGAGAGTACTTCCACTGATTGTGGAGGACTCAGCCATTCTCCCCTGCAAGCCAAGATCGTGCCCTCGGCAGCGCAGCCCCCCCAGGGCAGCACAAGCCAGTGCTACCGGGGCCAGGCTGTTCTCCTGCTCTTCAGCTAATGCTGTCTTTTAGGAACCGTTTCTTTAATTAATGTATACACAGTTCATCCCTCATGGAAACAAGGTTTGTGAAGGCCCTGGGCTCTGGAGGAATTTGTTGCAGGCTGCCTCTGAAGAAAGCTGTTTCCTGCCGAGGTGACAAGAAAACTAATAATGTCTGTGGTGCTGGAGCCCGCCAGTCTGCACAGGTCTTCTCCAGCCCCTCTTGAAGTCACCAGCAACCCAGTAGTAACCCCAGCTTCATGCCTTTGAATGCCTCAACCCTGACTTAATACTCTTCTCCAGCCTGATGAGGAGAGCAAGAAACAGATCAGAAATCTTCAGAGGGGTCCACATTGCAGAGATGTGCCCTACGTAGGCTGGGGCACCTGAAGGACTGCTGGTGCATGGCCCCCCACTGGGGTGGCGGGAGGTGGGAGAGATGGATGACTCCCCACCTCCCCAGCTGCAATGCCAGCTTGGTGGCAGGGAGCAGAAACCTTTGCCCCAGAGACATCGTGTGTCAGGGTTGGGGAGATGAGTACCACACCGCCAGCCTACCCTGGATGCCAAAAACTCTTGCCCACGTGTGCTGAGTCAAGGAAACCTGTCATTAGCAGTTTACTTGTAAGAATCTCTCCTATCCTAGAAATCCTGTGGGGAATCCATATTAAAAAAAAAAAAAAAAAAAGAAGGTTTTGAAATACCAACTTTCTCCTTAAAATGCAGCAAGGTTACACCACCTCATGCCTATGTGGCATTCGCGGAAGTGTCTCTTCTTTTTATCAGCTGAAAAACCCTTTGCTTTACTGAGCTCTGCAGAGATCCTGAAACGCACCATTGTTATTTGGTGACAAGAACGGGGTCAAGCATGAGAGAAGCTCTTCATCCTCTAAACTTTAGAGGTGCTTTTTAAAGGCATAGAGTTAACTGTCCCTCCTAGAAAAGGTGACTAAAGTAAAGGTACTAGGTTTTTATTCAGAGCTGGTGGGCAGACTATGCTGTATGCTGTCTGTTCCCTGCCCTGCGAAAGGCATCCTTCTGTGCCCTTGTGGTGGGCAAGGCTTGCCCATGCCCATTTATGACAGACACAGCGTTTCTGTTAAGGACTGCTCTTTACCCCAGGTGTTTCTCCAAAGTTTCATACAACAGAGAAACAGCAGCTGCCTAGAGATCATGACATAACATCTTGCCCTTTGGGAAATACCACCTAATAAGAATTTACCCACTCTTTGAAAAATGAGTAAAAGAACTTTTTTTTTTTTGTTTTAAAACCAAAACCATTTATGTTTAAATCCTTACTACGGAATAGACTGGCTTATATTGTACTTGTAGTGGTGCCCTACCTTGTAATTGGGGGCAAGATCTTATCTGGTGTGTATCAGCCCAAAACCACTGGAGGCTGAGCTGGGTCTGGAAGAAGAGATAACCATGTGAATTTGAACTCCAAACAAGGCGAGCACCTCTCTGGAGGAATGGAGGGATTCTGCCTACTCCACTACTCGCCTTGTCCCCCAGCACCCCTGTGCCTCACCAAACTCCTCTCAGGGCGCTCTCTGGGAATGGGGAGCTTACAGAAAAAAACCCCCAAACAATAAATTGCTATTAGTGATAACAAATACGGTTTTTTATTTCTGAAATTCTGTGATAGTTCCTAGTTATTTCTTCACTGTTTTCACTAGAAGAGTCAAACAACCGTTAAGGCAATGAAGTGGTTTTTGTGCTAGCTTGGGTTTTTTTAGGTTTGTGTCTGCAAGGTCCCCAAAAGGGGAAAGGGCTCTACCTTGGCGAGTAACTTAAGAGGGATGTACAGAGTTTCATTGCCTTTCTGAGAAGCATTTACAACTAACTGGTAGACAGTACATGTGAAGCAGTGCAATGACCCTTTGTTGTAACTACAATATAAGGTACTTAATTCCCATACAGTTACTCCCACCCAGGAAGAACAGTGCGATGTAGCCAAATAAGGCATCCTCATGCCAATAGAAACCCTAATTATATGTTGGGGAGTGGAGAAAAGGGGGAAAAAAAATCTCAGTTACTAAAGCAGTTACTAAAATAAAATAGGAATGTTTCAGCTCAAGATGAAGCATGAAGTCAGAGAGAAGATATTTGATGGCATGAAGAACTGAATGCTGGATGATGAGTAGCCCCCAAATCACAGACCAGTGGTCCCTGCTCCACAGGAGATGAGGGCTCTTTGCCAGAGCAAACGTGTTGGCTGTCATTTCTTCTGGGGATTGCCACAATTTGGGCTTGGGCACCCATGAGCAGACTGCCCGCTGACAGCAAATGAGCACAGGTCTCACTCTATAATATTTCCACCTGCAAGGGTTTTTTTAGTATTTTCTTGTGCTTGCTTTGATGTGACACAACGGAGGACTGTACCTGTGGATGATTCAGTCAGCTTGTGTTGGCATTTCACCTGTCGGCGCATTCACCATCGCCTCTCACAAAAGAGAAACAAAGGGCTCAAAGCTGCTCACCCTACCGAGAGGAGGAATTACACTCAGATCAGAAGAGCTGGGGTCAAAAGACTTTTACGCCTGTACTCATACTTTTGCTCCACAGGCAGCTTTCAGAGGAAAGGGAGAGGGAACTGATGTGTGAAAATAAACTAAAAGAGATAATTTTCCAAACTACCTGCAGACTTCATTCTCATTAATCTCACATTTCCGGCAATGTTTTGTGAAGAAACTGGCGTATCCCAGCTGGATATGAGGTGCCAGCCGGCAGGGGTGGAGGCAGTCCAAGGAGCGGGGCTGGTGGGTGGCACCCAGCCCACCCCACGGCTGCGCGGCGGCAGCGCAGACCAGCTCCACCATCTCCCCCTGCCCCAGAGTCCCCACTGCCCAGGGTCCCCACCAAACACAGATGCTGATGGCATTGTCACAGAGAGCGAGGCACTGTGCTGCTGTGCCTTGCTGCAACCGAGCAGCCATCAGGATCCGTCCCGTTTGGTGCACAAAAATTGAACTTACAGCTTCGGTTCAGGTTTAAATGGGAAGGGAGCCCTTTCTTTCTTCAGCTCACTTGAGACTTTTAAAAGACTGTATCTTCCTTATGTGAAAGATGGGCATTTGCCTATTTTTTTGAAGCTGTGAGATAGCTAATTATCTCACTGAAAAATTGGGAGGGGGAGGGACTCCTGTTGTTTGCAGAGTATGGCTGAGGGAAGTTGCTGTCAAAACAAATAACCCTGACTTTTATTTCCATTTGATTTTGCAATAAGATAACTAGGACTGGTTATTAGCTTAGCCTGGGGTAAAACATCTTTTTTTTTTCTTCCTTTTTTTCAGCAACCTATATTTAAGCCTGGAGGTTTCCTGGACAGTAATATGAATGCATGCACAATAACTCTGAATTTTCAGGAAAGCTCTGTAAAAATGCAGTAAATCTCTTTCAAAGACAAAATTAATATACCACAAGGAGCAGACAATCAGCAGCATCTGAGCTGAAGACCTCTCTGCCCCTTCCCAGACCCACCAGGCCGGCAGGGAGTGGGGGCAGCTGTGTGGCTGGCGGCAGCCTTCCTGCCTGTGACTCCTGCATGGTGGCCTCCGTGGGTCTGCTGCGTGTTCCCAGCAAAACTCTGGAAAGTCCTCAAAATCTGCCAAGAAAAACCCTCTGGGTGCATAAGGAAGACAGAGAGAAAATGGTGAAAACTTGGAGACGCGGTCATCTTAGCCCAAGTGGGCTACAAACCCAGAGTACATGGGAAGCTTTCCTGTATTACAGTGATTTCATTACTTTTGCCTCCAGGTTGTGCAAGTTTATTCATCATTCAACAATAGTGGAAAACAAAGGGGGAAAACCCCCCTTCTTTTCCCAAAACTACAGGCCAGCTGCTCATTTCAGGGTAAACAAACCAAATTAAAGAAAATCGTCTTAGCCAACTCATATTCACCCTTCATTTATCAAAAGATAACTTTCTTGTGGGCTGTCTGTTGCAAAGCAAACTATAACCTACAAGATGAGGAGCAAAGTTTAGAAAAGGGGCACCTCCC
This sequence comes from Burhinus oedicnemus, assembly GCA_008921705.1. NCBI lineage: Eukaryota > Metazoa > Chordata > Aves > Charadriiformes > Burhinidae > Burhinus > Burhinus oedicnemus. The sequence goes on from VFFE01006913.1 coordinate 243,694, forward strand.
AACCCACTTAGATGTTTCTAAATTCCTTCTGGTCTTGATGACACCCCTGCAGTGTGCACAAGGGTAAGGATGCTTCCTTCCACTAAGGGGCTCCGGGCAGGCTTGGTAGCCTGCAGTCATCGCAAGAACTGATGTCAGCGGCATGGTCTCTGCAAAAGGTTTAGATAGTTAAGTCTCTGTATCACACATTCCGGCCCAGGAAAAATTAATTTTCAAGATCGGTGAGGAAAGACAATGATGAGCCATAGCCAAGCTTAGCAATACCACACAGGTAATAGAAAACATATTAATCAGCAGTGAAGCCAAATACACCATGGGAGCTTCATCTTCCATGTAATGGACGCTCAGACAAAAAGGATTCTTTAAATGGCATTACTTCTCCTACCGTACTCTGTTCTCACACTGCCTTTGTTTGATATCAGATTTCACTCAACTCAACACGCCCAACTCAGATTTACCAGTGATGACATGAGTAATGGCAGCAGCAAAGCCACGGGGACAAGGGGCTTACAGCAGCCGTCTCGGGGGGCGGTGCAGTCTCTCCAGAGCCCTGCCTGCCTCCCCGTCGCGGGTCTGCATGTTGTGTCCTCTCTGCTGCCCTCCCAGCTGCGCTACAATGTGTGACAATCACGCTTCCAACTTGCCACGCAGACCTGACCCGAAGTCCTGCTGGCACATTTCAATGAACAACGCCAGCACGACACTTTAACTGTCGACCTTGTATTCAGTATTTCTGTGGGCAAAACTGAATACTTTGTCATGTCTTATTACATTTCTAAGTCCAGGTCTTCACTCGGACTCTAACTAGATGCCGAGTAATTTTCTTCCTGAATTACACAGAGACTAGTAAATCATATGTAAAGGAAACCACAAAAAAGCCTCCAAAACAAACCAAAACCAATAACCAAACTATTTTGTGATTGCGCTGTCTCTAATAAATAGAGATTGTGAAAAGGTGTTATGTTCAGTATCAATTATTCATATTTTCAACAAGTAACTGACACATCCTCAAGTTACGACTTCCACCCGCACTGGCTATAAAACATCGTTTCCACTATGACTGGAATGGCTGTTACTGGCTGTCAATTAAAATATATATCATGTATCAGGCAATAGAAACTGACAACACCGGGAAGAAATAACACTTGACAGCCACTTGGGAAATATATAGGCAAGAGAAGACTGAAAATTGCTGAAGATCTTTATCTACAGCTTCTTACTTTTAAACACTGACCTCCAAGATACGAAGAACAGAAAGATTTATCTGCACTTGAAAATTTTCCTTACCTTCTGTTGTTCTGTTTCTTTTTCATAACCAGGATAAATGAAGTATTTTTACTTTACAGATTGCATTACGTAAATTTTAAAGAAGCAGCACCAAAGTCACTCCCACTGCCCAGCATGAAACATTCCTCTTAGCAGAAATCCTTGGCTGTCATTTTCCAGCCCTCGTACCCAGGGTGGACTGGAGCTAATTACCTAAAGTGAGGAAGTCTTCAGGTGAAGCCCAGGGAAGATTTATCATTTTGTTTGTTTAGCCCTTAGATCCACTGGAATTTGCCTTTCATAGCAATATGTCATTCGCACAGGAAGGAGGATTTTTTTTTTGGAAGCTGGAAATTCAAACAAAATATTCTTGACCCTTGGGTAGGCACCCAGATATGAAGATGCCTTCCCCAAAAAAACCCTACACTGTTTTTGTGCTTTGGGCTGGGCTGGCCACTAAAATGAACAACAGATGCTCTCTTTTAACTTCTCTCCCCTTCAGAGAAGGAGAGAGAGAAAATAAGAGAGAGAGGGACTTATGAGTTGCAAAGAAACTAAACTGCTTGAATGAAATATTAATAATAAAATGATAAAAAGATAATAATATTAATAAGAAAATAATGAAATATATACAATATATACAAAACCATATTGAGGTCCCAGGATGATGATCATGTCACCTTCAGGCACTGTGAAAGTCCCAGTCTGGACTTAGTGACAGATGGGAGCTGTATTCTGGAATACATGGACCGGGATCAAAGGCAGACAAACAGACAGAGCCCTCCTCAGACGCCGGCCATTGAAGGAAGAGGGCTGACCCTTTGATCCCTCAGCTTTTATACTGAGCATGAGGCAGATGGGATGGAATACCCTTGTTGGTCAGGTTTGGGTCACCTGTCCTGTCCGCTCCTCCCCGCAGGTGTGACCCCTCTACGCTTTTCTGCTTCCGACCCTCCAACGGGGCAAGTAACAAAGTTGGCTGCCCTTGGCTGTTATGGCAATAACTATAAGCAAGAGCCTCTCTGCATCCCATCCCCTGGTATTCACTATAAACATCAGACCTTATCTGCTAGAAGCAGACGCTGTCTGAAAAATACGCTGTTAATTTGGCCATATAATTGTCTAACAGTTCCCAAGGCTTGGAGCTGTGCCCATTCCCTCTGTCCACTCTGTCACCAGGCTCTGCAGGAGGGCAAGGACAGGCAGAGCGACTGCCAGAAGTCAGCCTGTACTCTGCTTTCTTACTCCTGGGGCATGGAAGAAGCAAATGGCAGAGACTTCATTGCCCTTTTCAATGGCAAAGGTTGAAAACACCAGCTCATCAAATTGATATAGAAGTGTATTGCTGGATATAGATCCCACTTCGCTTAATCCAACTTCACCATGCAAGTCTTATGTGAGGGTCATGGTGAACAGGGCACCAGGTGAAACACACACTTTGCTCTGCCTAGACCAAAATTATTCTTCTGTCGTAGACAGAACCAGTCACTGCTGTCCTATTTCATTTATGAAAACTCTCATCAGATACCTTGACTATCATAATCAAAATAAGTCTATCATCCATGGATGGAGAAGTGCTTTAAAACTTCAGTGAATCTTGAGCTCCAACTAGTGGGATGCTTTGTTTTCCCTCACTTCCCGTAAGCCGAGACCTAAGATCTGAATCAATCCCTTTTATTATCCTTACTGGTGTCAGAAGCATCACTGTCCAAGCTTACCACTGAGTAGGTCAAGCTTAAAAAATTAAATTCTCTGCGCTTACCAGTTAGAGAAAGAACATATGTTGGGCTCCTGATCTTTTTTAAAATGAATATGACAGGTGTGGAAGGGACAGGAACATCAGGATGCTAGTCTTCTGGCTTTACAGACAAGCATCAATAAACCTACATGTTTATGCTGTGACTTTTCCCAGGCTTCTCAATTATCAGGTCAATCTTACCTTTCTGCAGGACTTCAGTCTTTGAGACGTACAGCATCCCTTCTCTGCACCATGTCACTAGTCACAGCTTGTCCTCAATTTCACTCACTGAAGCTGACCAGAAATTATAATCAGCAATAAACACCAGCAACCAGAAGGATTTTAATGAAAGCAAGTATTGGCTCTTGCCAAGCTGACTTACAGCCATGTCCCCATTTCTTTTGCGAGCGCCCTGCAGAACCAGGGAGCCACCACTTGTACAGTGGGGTGTGAGGACTCACAGCTGGGGAGAGGGAGCCCTCCCCAATCGGGAAGGATTACTAAACTGCCCTAGTTTGATTGTAATCACATAGTGAGAGCTGGTGGAAACTTTGTTTTACTCTACCAGTCTCTCAGATGTGACAGGGACCATTTACACCTTGCTATAGTCTCTTGTAGATTATGAAGATGGATCTACAGCAATAGCGTAGCAAGGGCTGTAGCAGACTGCTTAAACATAGGTTCACAGTTTGTGGGTAAGGAGCCCAAATCTATCACCCAGCTGGGACGGTTCACCTCCAAGTTCACCACCATGTGCACACACACGTATCTGCTCATTTCCCAATCTGATCCCCCACCCTCCGCCTCAGAGGAAGAGCACCACCAAATGAACAACAGTAATGCAGCACATACGTATTTATTTTCACGCTTAAATCTCAAGAATTTACCTGATGAGGTCTCAGCTGAGGCACAGTAGTGGAGACTGCACTACCACAGCATTTCTTTGATGAATGCCCACAAGAACTCTGCCTTGTTTTTAAACACAGAAATAATGATGATGATAATTGGGAAGGGCAGCCAGAGATGATTTCATAAATTCTTGTTATGTGAGGTAGCAGGTACAGAAGCAACCTTGTCTCTTAGCTGTCAATAAATGGCAGGTACCCTGGTATCCCTTTATGCCTTGGCAAGTAATCAACCACCCCAAGCTCATTACCATAACAAAGTGGCTCACTGCTATGATACTCAGCCTTAAACAAGGGCCAGTCATGGACACACAGATTTATTCCACGTATATGTTCCGCATATCCCGCCATACAATCTATATAATCTGTAGTTGTCAAGTTATTGTTCAAATTTCAGGGTCTAATGAAAGAGTTTGAGTCCCACTACATAGGTTCACTGGATTCCCAGCCACAGATTAACATTTTGTTTAATTAAGCACAGCCTAGTCACCAACAAGTTACTGCCTGTGTAAGACCAAGGGACATTAGATACCTAAAAAGTTAAGCCAGGAAGTGTATTATACTTCAACAAAAAGGGTAAAAACAATGTCCCAGTTGAGTGATTGTTCATAAAGGTCCAGATGCAAAGCAGGGGGCTATAGGTACTGAAATCACAAGGTAGCCTCAGGGAACATTTGGGCTTTGCGGTTGAACAGATGCCCATAGCACACCCTCCCCTCCCGTTAAAGATGCTCTACAGCAAAGGAAACCAGAAACAGTCAGAAAAGAGGAGACATGCTACCAACTTGACAGCAGGCAATACACAGGGAAAAAGACATCCCTCAGAGCTGAGCTAAACCAGAAAGCAGACGTGGGCATGACTTCTTTTTCCATTTCCCTTTCCTCTTTCTAAACTTACTGGCTACATATGGATTTTTTTGGAAACAGAGAGAGAGAGTGGAGTTGCATCACAAGCAAAGCTTGTGCTGAGGATGATCTCAGGATCGCTGCTGAGCAGCTGGCCATCCTCCCTTGCAGAGGAGGCGATGTTTAAAGCCAAGTTACGGCTGACCCTTGCAGAGCCCAGCCTCCCCAGGCAGCTCCTCGCAGTGGTGATGCAGGCGGGCAAGGGAAGGGTCCGCTTGGAAAACGTGTTCTTGTGATTACTGCTCTTTGGAAAAGCTCTTTGGCAAGCAGCAGTAAAAGAAGGACACAGCCCTGAGGGATCTTGAGGGAGCAGGTAACACAAGGGCAATGAGATGAGTCACCAGTAAATACACTGTAATATAAAAAAGACTGGGCAATTTGGATAAACTGACGATGGGCCATACCACTATCCAGATTAGTTCCTGTAATGGAGGACTTCCCATGAATACAACATGGGATCTATCGAGAGAAAGCTGGGGATGGCTTACTGGCCAGGAAAAAAATGGCTTTGCCTGTGTTCTTGAAAATGAACGTATCATAGCTGTCTCGCGAAGGGCTAAGAAGTGTTACGGGCTAAGATGGCCACCTTAGCATTAATGCAAGGAAGGAGAGCTGCCTAGAAGCCTCCCCCCGCAGCAGGTTTCCTGCACGTGAGCAGAGGGCTCAGGTGAAGACTCAGGCCTGGGGAAAACCAGCATTACACAGTTCCCACTTCAGTCTCCCTCCCGCAGGCTTCAGCTGCTTAAAATCAGCTGCCTTCACTGGCAGCAGGACAGCTCGCCTCCATGAAGGAACCGTCTCCATAAGCTAGACTGACAAAAAACCACCACTTTCTTCAGAAACACCTAAGTCTTTGGCTTTCCTTTTGTTTCTGTTGGCTTTAGTCCATTCTTAGTCATCACTCTGATAGCAATGGCATCCCAAGGCTGCCCTTTCCTAGTCTCCACCAAGGACGCAAAATACTAATGGTGCATAGCATAACAAAAATAATTCACATTTTCCATTTCCAGTGCTGTGCAAATATTGACCATCCAATCTTCACAGCAAACCAGACAGACAAACATTTCTGCTCTAGTTATTGTCTCCAGCACCTTGAGTTACACGATCCCCAAGCCGGAGCTCCCTGGATCCTTCTCTGGGCTGTTCTCCTGATTGCATGACCGCACTTCAGCACACTCCGTGGTCATTGCGTTCGCTCTTCCTATAGTGACAGTCACCAGCAACAGCACCAGCGAGCCATCCTGTGTAGGTCATACAAAATCAAAAAGTCTTGACCATCCTGTTTTTCCCCATCTCTCTTTCCCTTTTGTGAAGTGAGGGACCATCACCCCTCCTTTCTTTAGTCCCCTGTTTGTTCATCTCTTTCGGCTGCACAGCGAAACCATGATGGAGCGGGAAGGGTGTTTTTACAATGGGTGCACTGCAATCCAGGCTAGGACCGGGGCTCTGCTTTTCAGACCTCTGACACTGCTGCAACATAAAACCCACCACTAGACTGGGTGTACCCGCTCCTTGATAAAAGGTCCTGGTCGTTATTTTCTCCAGGTGTTTTGTCCAAGCACTGACATTTTAGTGAAAATGAAGAAATATATTCAATTTCTCTTAATATTTTTGTGCAGTTTCTGCCTCAGGGTGTTACATACCATTACTGCGTGCTGTTAAATACTTGTTGTGTTTTATTCCAAGGTGACTAAAAAAATTATTTTTCTATTACCAAAGCATTTGGAGAGCTTCCAGGATGAAAGTGAATGCAGAAATACCAAACATTTACTATTCTAACAGATAGGCATCAGTGCTTTACGAACTATCCCATTACATCCAAAAAATATCATTGTGATTTCACAAAGGGTCTTGAGAACATTTGCTTTAAATTGAAAGACTCTATTTCTACTATACCAAGAACAGTGTTAATATCGATCCAGGTGCCCTATGGAGCAATCTAATCTTTTCATTGTGGCACTATTGAAAATCTGGTCTGGTACACTGGTAAAACTGCATCTTTCAAAGTTACCAACATTAAAAAAGCAAATCGTTACATTTTTCATTAATTAAAAAAGGCTTATAATAGCATTAATGATTCTTTCATCGGAGTGTGTCATTTGGGTAATGGCAGCCTAGCACATTAACTTCCCCTTGCTTTGCCTTGGCCTTTTAACTCCTCCAACTGATTATTACCTAATTTGTAAAGTCTCCCAAATGGGTCATTAGCTCTTAAATACATTTCTCCTGCTGTTTGGTATATACCCTAGAAACAGTAGGCTGTCAGAGAGCTAACTGGTTTGGAAGTAGCTCTTTCTGGGAACAAAAACTTAAAGAAATGCCAGATTAAATTAAGTCTGCGAAATGAATCATGGCTTGAAATATCCCCGATACATGATTAACTAAGACATCACACAGAATTTAATTTTTTCCACAAAAGAGGACTGGCATCAGTGCGTATACAAGCATATGTGCCCTTGTAAGCACCTGCAACTCCTGCTGCTTCCAATCCATAACAGCACTCATGCAACCAGGCAGTCATCTAATGTGCTAAACTAGGAAGCCAAGGAGAAAGGCTGACGGGACCAGGTCCCGTACTCCTGACACGGTGACCTTCCTGCCTGGCGTCCCCAGCTCAGCCTAGAAATTATGAGCCAAAGGCAGAGCAACCCGAGAACGCAAGAAAATCAGTAGCATTTGGTCCAAGTATATGAACTGCCCTGGGCAACACTACATTCACCGGCCAAATTAGCGCCATTGTCCACTGATGAGCAAGAAAAGCAAAAGATTGGCCTTTCTCAGCCATAGATTATACTTTTGCATTTTTTTCTACTTTACAATATGATGTAGGGCATGAGACTGAAATAAGTCGGTGTGACTAAGTAAAAACTCTTTGTACTAACCCACTCATCTGCAAGCTGTTCCTGTGGAACAGAATAAATGACTACTGGCCGGCAATATCTGCGCTACAGGAACTTTGAATATGGAGGTGTTGAACAAATTACGTGTTTCCACACAAAGAAAATAACACGGTATAACAGCACTTCAACTTTTTCAACTAAATTAAACTAATACAACTTCAGTATTAGCAAATGCTCCCATTAGTTTATGCAGCAACTTCTTTGTTCTGTTCCTTTACTTTTATAAATCTTTCAGACTCCCTCCTCCCCTCCGGCTGTCTCAGTTTGCTCGCTTCTTTTCAATGCAATCATCACCTCTTTCTGAAAAGAGGCTACTCTGTACTAGTTTTACTTGGTTTGCTGGAAGGGCAACACCTTTATGTTTTATGCTTTTAGCAAGGACAAGAGATGTGGTGTCCTTTGAGATAAAAATCGTTGTCTGGTATGGCTCAATACATACGTAGATCTGCAGAACATTAATTAACGTACTAAAATCAACATCCTCGCTAGTGTTTTCATAGCAAACAAACAGCTCTCTCCCCATGAAATTCTCAATTTCCTATTTCCATAATTTTCCCCTGGAATAAGCCATGTATACACTGTAGGTACTTCGTTCACTATGACCTTTGGGCAGTATCATCAGAGGCAACACGCAATCGCAAAGATGAAAAACAGAGGACTCTGTGATCAAAGATTTTAGTTATTTTCCAGAAACGCCTTTTTATTTAAGAAATCTGCTTTATAACTTGTTCTGACAAATGTCATGGCTGGAGAAATTCTTCCTCTAAGGGAAGATTTACGATCCGTAGGATAGTTTTCTTTCTCTGTATTTTTCAGGAGACTGGGTTCATCAAATGCAAACTGCTCTTTGATTTGTGTGTCTGCATGTTCAGCACAAAGAAATGAAATACAAGAATGGGAAAAATGACAATACTCTTTATCTACAGGTAACTTTTTGGCACAGAAATATCATCCGGTGTGATCAACTGGAAAGTGCTGAGGTACTAGCGTAGAATGATGTGGTAGGAACAAGACTTCCCGCAGAGAAAACTATGCTTATTCTGTTCTTCATGCTGGCCACCACGCTGGCAGGCACATCAATACCCCAGCAGATGGTGTTGAGTAGGGACTGCCAAAACACCACATGCAGAAGGTTGCCCTTCATGGGAGGGTTTCAGCTGAGGAATATCTGCCTCTTGAGAGGTCATGGTACCAGCTGAAATGTTGCAGGGTATAGCCCAGGGCAGAAATAATTGTAAAGACAACGTGTTCGGGACAGAAATGAGAATACAGCTTTCCTTCCCTGGAGAAGACTCCAAGGAACCAGCAGCAACCAAAACCTGTGACACAGCTCAGTTTTCCTCTGACTGGGTTACAAACGCCTTGGTAGCTAATGGGCCTGTGACTCAAGGCTCAGTTTGGCCAAGGGCCACAACACAGACCTTCTGCACTTACAGTGGTGAGGACTGAGGCCATTTGTGCTTTCACGTGGGGTTTCAAGAGGATAAGCTTAGTCAGTCTGGAAAGGACAAACACAATTACAAAATCTGAGTAAGAACAGTCAATAAGGTCTTGTTTACAAGAATGCCTCTGAATAACTTTTGTGCTCAAAGTTAAAAGGTTGCTCGAGTTCTTCCCTGAATCAGGACTGAATGCCAAAAATATCAGACTTAGGGGGTGACAAGAGGTTGTCAGTTGACCTCACTTGGATATGGTACCACCTTTTGCAAGCTGTTTTTTTATTCATTACTACACTGATACACCTGAAAAGAAGACGAGGGCTACACTGGAAATCATTTAAATGTGTTCTGATCTCTGGGAATCAGAGGTAACCTGCAGTCTCTCCCTCTGAAATGGACTTGATGCCACAGCCGTCCTGAACTCTAGGTGCCATATTTTTGTCACCTTCTGCTATTTTGGCTGTAGCATTCTTAAATTGCCCAGCCACCCAACTCAAAGTAAGGATGTTCAGCACTCTTAAATCCCTGACGAGGACTGCTGTCTTTATGGTTCACATACAAAACTGATAAAAATACTAGTCTATACCATTGAAGGACAGTATTTTAGGTAACCAGATGCTCTATTCTGAAGTCAAATAGCTGCTGCTGAATTACAGTTAGCCCCATAAGTATATGGAACATTTTAAATCATGAAGGCCTGTACTTCACATAGTAGAGATCAAGTAATTTTGAACAATATGTGTGACAAATGCAAAAAATATTATTTGATGACTTACAGTTTTAAAATGCCCATGACAACATTCAAAAGTAATCTGATGCACACAGTCTCTCTGATCATCTCTTTGGTTAGGCTGAATATCATTACTACTGGTAAACAATACGATTTCTTTTTTATAAAAGTAGTCTTTAAGCAATCCAACTGAAGACAAACTATGATGTTTTAATATGTGGTTTGTATTTCTTCTCCCACTTATGAATTTCCCAATTCAGTATTTTTAAAACAATGAAAGCATCATTTGCTGATACAAAAGGCATTGTAGCATATTTCCAATGTCTACAGTATTTAAGTCCAGGTAAAAGTAAATCAGCTATAAATTAGTGTATTTCACGTATAAAAATGCTCTTTACGTTTACATTTGAGGCCACAAACTAGTCTCAAAACTGTTTAAAAGTAGGCACTTAAAACAACCTGTTCTTGGCGAAAAATATTTTTTGGTTATTAAATAACTCCGACAGCACTTCTCTTTGTAATATGCTTCTCAGACCAATATGCACAGCTGATCATTGGGTATTATCAGCCTAAAGTAGAAACTGAAAATAGCTTCAGTCTTCCTTGTTCTTCCTTATTCCCCTCATTTCAAGGAAAGGCATAACACATACTTGAAAACAACAGTTGGAGTTTCCCCTCAGAATAAGCCCCAGCAGCTGCCTCTTGTGCTTTCGGAACAGCTCGTTGAACCGTTTGCATCCCTTGCATGTTCTTACATGGGAAGACCCCCACTCCCACGTGCTGTAACGGGCTGCAGCTGAAGCGAAGCACTGATGCTAAGCACTACTCATCCGGCACTTACAGGAACTGTTTCTTTGGTCACGTGTTGTCTAATCATAGAATCATCGTGAACTATGGCGGTCCAGAGAGGACTTCATCCTGACCATGGCAACCCTCCCAGGTTATTCCAACATCTGGCCATATGTGTTGATGCAAACCCCATCCTATTTGTCCCTGAGCTGACAGTACTTGTTCCAACAGTGCTGGCTGTTTCAACAGGCTGCTAATATCCATGTGAAGCCATGTAATTATTTCCCTGAATATCCAGGGTAAGGAGGGGGTGGAGGATATTGTATTGAAGTCTGTGGAGTTGGAGTATAAGGTGGAGGTAGGTCAGCTGGGTACTCCATTTCGTATTCGTAACTGTATGGTGGTGGAGCCACTGAAACGGGAGAAAAAAGAAGACATAGTTAAAAATCTTTTTTTCCGATGCAGGTCCCCAAGTATGTCCTAGTTGACATTCAGACTTCCATACAACAGATGTAAAGGCAATGCACTCACTTTTTTTTCCGACTGTCATTATATAGCCACTTTAAGTCAGTGCAAGTCCTTGCTTATTGCCCTTTCCTTCACTGCTTAGCCTGTGCCCACTGACACGTTGTGCTGGTAACAGTGTTTGAGTGGCCATGTGGCAGACGATACCAACATGATGTGGCACAGCTAAACTTTTTCAGGGGAGGAAGGCCGGGTTTTTACCAGATCTGTTCCCTTTCACCCCCTTCAGCAGCAACATGGACTTATGTCGTCTCAAATTCAGTGTGTCCAGGGCTTTTGCTGATCTCCACAGACCTCTCAACCACCCTCTGGATCCCCAGGAGATGTGTGCTGTGCCGTGCCGTGCCGTGCCGTGCCGTGCCATGCCCAACACAGCTGAAACCTCCTCACTGCACAGCAGCGTCACACCTTCCAGGGCAAATGCTGGACATCTTCCCAGGACATTCCCAGGGCTCAGGCTGAGGAAGAACAAAGCTTTTGCCATATTCACCCCAATGGAGACATCTGAGGAGAGCCCCACATTTGTAAACTGGGCCAGGCATTTAGGAAAAACAACAAAAATACAAACAAGCTGAAAACATTTTCTCATTTCTTAATTCTGTGATCCAAAAGACAGTAAATGCTGCAGAATGATAGCACGGTAGGAACCGAAGGTTCCATATCAAGACCTCATTAAAGTAGTCTCTACAAAATTTAAGGTCCAGAGTCTGCTTCTTCTCTGTTCATGTCACCATGGATGCTTTCCTATCCCCTCCCTAGATGTCTCAGGCAGACTGGCAGTGAAGTAGCACTTGAATAGACAGGAAACAGAAACCTAGGATGTTTGTGATGCGGGGAAGAGACTCAAATCCCAGTGTGCCACAAAAAGCACTCCCTGCACACTGAAAACCCAGCTGCCACTGTGGCTGAGGCCAAAGGAATGGCATCCCCTCGTTTGCCATTCCTGTACAAAACAGGTAATAGCAGGGGGGAGGGTTGATCACAAACCCTGCAGCCAAAGACAGGTCAGTCATTACTCCAGAAGTGTTCATGACAGCTGGGAACACAGAAATAATTTCAGAGCTTCCCCATCCTCCAAAAACCTGCTGCTCCTGAGAGGAAGAACTGCTCGAACTAATGTTTGCACCAAAAACGGGGAGCGTGCAAAGTCAAACTCCTGGAGGCGGAGAGATCTGGGTGAGTCATTGCAGGAGCAGACTTGGGGAGGAAAAGGCTACAGCCCGGAGTCTTCATTTTGCTCTTGTTTTTACAGTTTGCAGTGACTATTACATTCTGAAGTAGCTCTTCAGCAAATCCTGGTTGAGAATATTGCAATTTTCTTTCATTACTCATCTCTCTATGCAAAACAATGTTGCAATGATAAGGATGATTATAGACGGTTTTAGTTTAACTGGGAAGTAAGAGCATGAGGGAGAAAACAGACACTCAGAGCAGTGAATGTGATAAAGGAACACATAATAAATATTGCATAGCTTGCCTATAAGTATACATAACGTACCTGGCATTTGCTGCAACCCTTCCAACAGGAGGGAATATAAAGGCAGGGGATCTCTAAGAGTGGGATGAGGGGACTTCATCCATGAAACAGCATTGCCTTTTATTACAGTGAACTCTCAAGTTATGCCAAGGCAATCGCTCCCAGATTTGTAATTAACAGTGTCACTGAAGGAGAGACATGGCTGCACTGCATAAACACTGGTATGCTGCTTCCAGGGTCAGCTTTGCTCTTCAACAATGTGGCCACTCTCACGTGGTGGGGAGCCCAGACAAATGAGCCTTGCAGATCCCAGCTGGCTCGGTGCAAAGATCTGCCTTTGGTGCTCCTGTACCCCAATCCTAGACTGGCGCGAGTTGTCTGATGTACCAGTTCCCACTCTCTATGGGCACAACTGCACTGGAGCAGACCCACGAGGGGTCCCTACTGTCCCCTGGTGTGCCCCAGAGCCTCTGACTTAGGCTCTGTGCCTCCCCTGGTGCTGCCCTGCGCCTAAAAAAACATTACACCAAAACAGTGTAAATCCACAGACAAGTCTGCACTGAGCGTGTCCAGCACTAAGCCAGAGCTAACAAGCCCCACCAGATCTCAGCTAACTTTGACCAAGGCACAACGGGCATCTCTGCACCATGCTCCAAGTTCCTATCAGTTCAGGCACGGTGCCAGGAGGATGCAGAGAGCTAGCTCAGACCCAGCGCCACCCACCAGCCAGCAGTCCCTCCTGGGACACACAGCAGAAAACACACTGCAAAGGCACTTGTGTGCCTGCGTAGAAGTCATCTGGGATCCTGCAGCAGGGCTTGTGAGCTCTGGCCGAGTACCAGCCAGCTCGGGCTGCATTAGACTCCACATGGCACCACTCGAAGCCTTTGCACTATGATCCACAGACCTTATTGTCCAGGTTTTCCCCTCTCTGTGGTATGCCGGGCCCCCATTATATCGGACAATGAAAGGGAGCTGACTGCACATGAACACGAGCAAATACAAGAACCAGAACACAAAAGACGAACGACTGATCCGTCGCCAGAGAGCCTCTGGCACAGGGAGAAGGTCTACCCTGCACAATGCAGCATCGCCCTGAGCGAGGTCTCAACGTGCTACTGTGGGCACCGCAAGCCATACAGCTGTGTGAGTATGGCACCCCGCCAGATCTCATTAGCCCACTGAGTAGCTGAATAAATTAGCCCAGGCAGAGTGCTGCACTGACGAACACTGCGCATGCTGAGCTGTCTTGCGTTTCTCAGCAGGGAGTCGTGCTGTTCCCCTCCGGACTGAGAAGAGCCGCCTGCTGTATTCACATCCCCCATTTACTGCGCAGACGTAACTATCCAAAGATACGCTTCTACCGTGAACACAGGCACTCTTGCAGGGGTGTCATTTCGCTTCCTTACCTGGGTACGTGCTGATAGTGTTGATGTGTGTGGTTCGGATGACCCCTACTCGAGTCCCACGGTTGTTCTTCATGCACATGCAGATACAGATGGCAATCCCGGCAATCACTCCCATTATAAATACTATACCGAAAACAATTCCAGCTATCGCTGTGCCTCTGCAAGGGGGGTGGAAACATGCAGTCAGTTTCAGCTCAATAATGTTTACAAAACAAAATTCTTTTCTCAGGAGGGGCCCCTATTCAAGAAAAAAAAAGTGCAAATTGATTATGGAAAATGCTGCAAATTTTGATCCATCAGGGCATCTGAATAGAAGAAATGAAAGATCTCTGAGATCAAAATGAGAAACTTTCAAAGTCGCCTTTGCAACCGTGCCAGATCACTCTGCTGATTTTACATTAAATCTTCCCAGTCCAGAACCTTCTGAATTTAGCAACTTTTAAATATTACCAAGAATAATTCCTTCCCTTTCCCCTCATCACACAAGATTTTTTTTTTCCTTTCCCTAAAGGCATTGGTATGATTTTCTTTTGAAAAGAAAGACTAAGTTATCCTCAGTAATATATTCCAGAAGCATCCCGAAGAGCCTGCATGCTGTGCTTCCACAGGAATGGTTTTGTCATTGTTTTATCTTAGGTCAAAAAGTCCTTCTGCTGTGCTTTTGAGCCCACAGATTAAGGAGAGCCTCCTCTTCTTGAGGATGAGCAGCAAGACGCAAAGCAAATGCCCACTCTTTCACACATCTGCTGCTGCAGCCAGCGTAAGTATTTGAGGCTTAAACGATTTCTTTTAAAACAGTCCAGAGGAAACAATTTAGCTCAGCCCCTGAAGTAATGAATCAGACTTTCCCTGACATTATATTCAGAAAGGAAAGGAAGCCTTATTGCACTGACACACGGGAGAAAAACCTCACCAAGAGGCACTGAAGAACTCCCAATAATATTGAGGGCAAAATCAGCCTTTCTGATGAACCCTAGTTCACTCAGGTTTGTTGTCAGGCACAGGCAGTGAGGCATATGTTATATGAAAGATGGTATTTATAGCCTGCCCTTTGATGAAAAAACCCAGTGACTTGCCAGAAATATTCTTACTCTGTGCACCTCTTCATCTTCCAGCAAAGATTTCAAATAACAACCTTGCTGGCAACTTTTTTACTGGACATTTTAATCAATCCAAACTGATAGTTTGTCAACACGAATAAGCTCCACTAGGAAGTATTGCAATGCAGGGAATAAAACAGGCACTGCAATACGATAAAGACAAATACTAAAAGGAGTCTAAAACACAGTTTGGCTTCCCCATACAAGTGTGGGTGTAAGTACCAGGCCTGATTTTCAAAATGCTGATAGTCTACTGGCTTCCAAAAAGTTGACAAGAGTCAGGATGGACTCAATACTTGAAAAATCAGACCTTCTATTTAGGAACCTAAATATGAATTTAAGAGCTTGGTTTTAGGCCTCAACTATCCAGGAACTTGGCCAAGATTTGCAGTACAATTACTGAATTATATAGCATAAGTAAACACAGACAATTTGCTGTCTTACTAAAATACACTGCTAGGGAGCTAAATTGCTCTCTGCTGTTATGTAGTGATGAATGAGGAGTGTGCAGGGAGAGCAAACCTGTTAATATTTTGAAGAATATATACGGGCCTAATTTATGAAACCTTAACTCATGGCAGCAAGCACCTGGCCGTAAAACCAGTAGCTCGAAACACTGACGTGATCAAGTGCTTTGGTATTAACCACCACGAGTAACTAAGAAACAACCCTCCCACCCCCCCTGCATACCCGATAGCTTGCATCTAAGAAAAAGATAGTCTGATGCTCTCGGAAGATGTGACCAAGCGACCTCCAGTTTTCCCATCCAGCTGTCTCTGGGAACATTATCTCCACCTTGAGAGAAACTGCCGTATGAGAAAACAGTTTGATTCAGGAGACACTTTAACATAATACTCTCTTCATTCCAGAAAGTGTTCTTATAATACCGCAATTAAAAAATCAGGCGTAATGCAAGGTACCCCTATTACAAACAACAGGGAATCGCTACTGCTTTTGCTACACCCATTTGGTGGACGAATCACTGTGCCCTTTGCTGGGAGCACGGCATCGCACAGTCACAGGGAACTCTGTTATGCTGAAATAATCCCTCTCCCAGGTGGAAGAAGCAGAACCAGCCGCTGCTGACCACTGGCCTCAGGTCCTGCATTGCATTTCAGCTTTGTACGCGGTCCACTGCTGCCCAGCTCCTGCATCCCAGGCTGGGATTCAAGAGCTGATCTGCCTGGCTGATCTGCTCAAGTCCCAGAAAGCACAACAGTTTCTTGCTCTTCTGACCAGCTGCACCCTGAGAAAAAACCAGCCTCCATCCTAAAGGCTGGCAGAGGTGGGTAACAAACAGCATGTTACCTTCCCAGTGCTAAATTAAAAGTTCTGTGTTAATAAAGCCCATTTTAAATACAGTTTAAATAGTGTTTGCCCCAGCTGTCTCCAAAGGCAAAGGTGTCCCATTTGTTCCAGAAGCAGTCAGCCAGGCGCCATTTGGTCGTCTGCCCTGAGTGATGGGTTGGACTCTTCATGTGCTGGTGCCTACCGGACACCCCAGCCCCACTCCCAAATCCCGCTCTCCCCTTCTGCATGAACAACAACTGCTCCAAAGCAATATTGTTCCACTAATTTAACTGATGAGTCTGTGACACATTATATAAGAAGTAAGAGTGTTCGTAAGGAAAGGAAAAGAGATGAGAAAAGGTCCCATACCATCTTCAAAAGAAGCTTCCACCTTTCCTGAGATATTAAGCAGATACTTATAAACCTGTCAGCTTGCTTTGGGTGACAGAGCTGAGATCTGAGGACTCACTTGCAGTCCCATTGCTTTTCCTAATGACCCGTTGGTGGTGTTGGCTGACTGGTACCATCTTGCCCCTGCGGCAGGGTAAAACGGCTGCAGGGCAAGACACAGCTGTAGAAAGTCCATCTGTATCTGCCCACATCTGAAATTCAAAAAAGGCTGAAGTCCACTGGCAGAACTTCCAAGCTGGAAAAGGCCTCTCAGTCTAAACACAACTATACTGGAAAGCAAAAAACAGGCCAGGCTAGCAAACCCAGGTCAGTAAGCAAAATAAGGAATATCCGCTAAAGCATTCTTTTGCTGGTCCCCACTGTAGCTCCTGTTGGTACAGCCGTGAACCAGAAACAAAAATGGTCACCACAGAAAATACTCACCAGCTTAGCCCTGCTGACAAAACTGGTAAGTGCAAGTCTTACTCAAGGTTCTGAAATCAGGACAAAAAGCAGTTTAAATAGCTAGACCCACCGCTGCTCATGGATTCAGGTTTTCGCACTGCAGTGGTAAATTTAGACCACCTATGGATGGTTAGGCAAAGAGAGCCTGAGATACGGAGCAAAAGATGTAGGTCACTTTTTAAACCCAGTTACAGCCTGACTGAGTACCAGCAGAAAAGCGCTCACTGGTCTCTGTGGGCTTCAGATCAGACCCAGTGCCACACACGTGAAACTGTTCCAGGAATCGAGTGTTTAAGTCGAAAAGGACCTGTTTGAGAGGACTTCAGGAGACATACTCTCCCAAATATCTGTACAGAATACATAAAACACTATACCACTCTCTGACGGTGAGTCAAAACATAAACTCATCCTGGATTAGAGACCTGCAGCCCCTGCCATTCACAAAAGCCCCCAGTATAACTAGGAGCACTCTGCCTCTGAACATCAGGCTGCACCTTCTCAGCATCAAATCCTGGCAGGACGACAGTCGTGCAGTAGCTGTTCTGGGCACAAGGCACAAAAATAAATGCTTGTTCTTTTTGTGGAAAGCCTGTGGTATGACTAGAACGTATAAAAAAAAAAAGCATTTACTTTTTATAAAATGGCAAAGTTTTTCTTCATGCTATTAGGGAATTTTTGAAAATAAATATCCTATAAATAAATATCCCTTACTTTATATTAAAAAATGCTTGCTTTGTCTCTCTTTCTCTCACTGATATTTTAGACTCCTGTATAGAGACACAGAAGGATAGAGATTCTTCATGCTATCACCACCATAGAGATGTTCAAGGGAAAGCGCCTAAAAGAAAAAGGACACTGTAAAGCAAAAGAAGACCTAGAAACCACACAGCAGAGCCACACATCATCTAGGAAGTTTGAAATAAAAAGAAAACTTTGAAATGGAATAATTTGAAGGAAAACATTACGCAAAGTATGCTTTACAGAAGCAAAACCAATGAAGAGAAAAAGACTGCCACAGAAAAACAATGCACAGAAAAGGAAGGAAGGAGAGGGAAAAATAATGTTAAAGCTGTGGAAATGTCAAGAGAAATTGTCGAGGTAAAAATCAGATATTCAAAGAAGCAGCTTTCCAACTGCTTTCAGCAACATCCCACTGGAAAGAATACAAATCTCACTCACAGCTTAACACTTCTGACCCAGCAGAGCCCTGTGCAGAGGATCAGGCCTTTTGCTGGGTGCCACCAAGGCCCTGGAAATGCTGGAGCCAGGCATCATGGCTGAGGTGCCGGGGTCACAGAACCCACCCCTGGGGGAACTGGTAACTTGGGTGTTTCACACAAGCGGCAGAGGCATCACCAGCAGTTGCTCCAGCCTGCGACTGCTAGGGTTGAGATGACTGGTGGGAAGGAGAGAGAGACCAAATAGCAGCTCTGCTCCTTCAGGTCTTAATGAGTGGGAATAGAGTTAATTTAGCACCCCTTTCCCCTCCAGAAAGCTACTAAATTGGGGGTTAGGCTAGCAAAGTGGACATCAAACTTGCTCAAGGTGAGTACCACCTCTGCGGTCATCTCCAGTTTGGGGCCAGTGGATCTCAGAGGCTTAAAAAGCTTATGGCTCAGTAGGTTAGTGTTTCCTTTGGGAAGAATGATTACTGAATAGGTATAAATTTTTAAATGCATTGCCAAAATTTGGGAGCCATGTCTCCATGGCCTCTACTGCTATATGGCAGAGACTTCGTAGTTTACTGGCATCCTTATATTGCCTGTTTTTTCCTTTGCAGGTTCTTTCTTAACTTCACATGTGGTATTGCATGGAGCATAAAACTTTGTCGGGGACCCTGGTTTTACTAGCACAAAACTGCAAAGAAAAGAGAAAACCTTTCAGTCAGCTTTTCCAGAAAGCTCACAGACTGTAATGCAAAATGTCTTCATTTCACTGGCCCTGAGACAGCTCCTCCTGAGACTGTCCTCTCCACCCCTGCTTCCTACCCAGGGGCCCCCAACAAAGCATATGTCCCCAAACTCCCCACATCACCGCAGCTGAGGGATGCTGCACAGCATGTCTCCCTGGCCGCCTCCCGCCCCTGAGGCATCCTCACCAGGGGATCACGCACAGGCTGGGCTCCAGGGATGGGTCAGGGCAAAGCAGGCAGGCGGACAGATGCCTGTCAGCCTAGCCTCCAGCCACGTCTCTGCATC
This sequence comes from Burhinus oedicnemus, assembly GCA_008921705.1. Lineage (NCBI taxonomy): Eukaryota > Metazoa > Chordata > Aves > Charadriiformes > Burhinidae > Burhinus > Burhinus oedicnemus. The sequence goes on from VFFE01006913.1 coordinate 263,221, forward strand.
TCAGTGCTGCTTCAGCCTCCCCCCAAAACACTCCTGCTGAGGCTTGAGCTGCCCTCCTCCACTCACGTTAGGACTCATGCCTCCACACCTGCACCTCCTCCGTGTGCCGGGACAGCCCCAGCCATTGGCACCGCTCTCCTCTGAGGATGCTGCGGGGCTGATCTGCATTTGCACATCCTCCCGTGTCCCCACCTGGAAGCAGCCCTTGCTCCCTGGGTGCTGCCCAGCACTGTGCTCGCTGTCCCCGTGCCCCCAGCTCTTCAGCTTTGGGTTGTGTGACCTTCATGCACCTGCCCTTTTTGCATTTGTTGTCTTTCACAAGCAGATGGTTTCTCTGGATTCCTGTTTTCTTTTAGCCCTTCCCCTCCCTGGAACACCTCTAAAGGCTTTCTTAAACTGGAGAAGCCAGTAGGGGTAAGTAGCCTAAAAGATGCATCAAGAAGAGCATAAAAAAAGGGAGAAAACTTTCTCTCCTGGCCTCCTTCAATGTTTCGCAGCTCAGCAACTTTCTGACCCAGGCAGGTTGGCTTGTTTTTTAACTATCACTCAGTGGATTTCTTCTCTGCAAACCTGCCCAGCCTCATCCTGAGCTCATGTAAATTTTAGCATCCACCGCCTCATGTGGCAAAGAGCTCCCCAGCTTAATTACATATCTGAAGAACTGTCTCCTCTGGTCTATTCAGAACTGAATGCCTGGGAGATTCACCTGAGCCTCCCAGCTCTCGGCTCGTCAGCCACCAGCTACCCCTTCCATGCTACCTGTGATTTTTAGCATCATGCCTGGCAGCCAACTCTTCCCCATCCTGCAGGAGCCCTGTCCTACTTGGCTGTTCAGCGTACAGGGAATCCTCCATGCCTCTGATCACCCTGGCCACCCCTCTTTGCACTTTTTCTCATCCTCTTCTGTTGTCTCCTGAGAGCTGCAGCAGAAGAAAACACGACACAGAGGTACAGTAATGTTTGCTGTTTTCTTCTCTATTTTCTTCTTAAATAATCCACGGTATTAGATCCATTTTTTCTTGACTGTTAAACAGTCAGGAACTAAGATTTTATGGCACTATTTACCATAATACCAAGTCTCATTTCTGAAAGGTAATGTTAGCCCAGAGCCCATCAATTCACGTGGGAGTTTGGGTTGTTTTTCCCTGTATGCATTACATAGCGTTTATGGACCCGGATCTCCTGTCTGGACTCGTGTCCTCTACCGGCAGACACAGGCTAAAGCTAGCACAGGTGAACTTCAGCTTTTCCAAAGTCCAGCTCACTCTGTAACACTGTATCAATTTAGAAACTATCATTGCAGAAATGACAGAGCTCCGCACCAGAGATGCATTTATATTGGCATAAAGGTCTTTTCATCCTGTAATAATAGCTCATGTTAGCAATTTTACAGAAATTTGACCGAGTACGGCAAGAAGTTGTTAGAAGCACGTAAAGATCAGTATTCCCACTCTGCCTTCGCTATATTTCATTACCATATTAGTGCAAGAAAGACGTGCCACTCTCAGTCTTCACTTTGCTCAGCTCATCTCTTCCATCTCATAATCCTTCCTAACGTCCAGTACTTTCTCAGTTCTCCAATTAATTTATTGCCATCTCTCTGTATCTATGATTTGCTGGCACTGCATCTCCAGAATAATATTAATAATAATGCTTGCGATACATTTTGGAATACTACTGCTAATGCTAATAAACACCCTTTAATTTTTTCCCCTTTCAGGCATTCAAAAAGAAGCTGATAAGGCATTTTTAAAAACTCATTCTCTGAGATAAAATAAAATAAAAAAAGTCAATCATCTTTGATCTTCTGATCCAGCCATTGACATTTTGAAAAATCTAGTCTTTGGACTCTTAATCAGACTTGATGTTAGTTGGAGGGAGGGGGTGTTGGGCTATTTATCTAATTTGCTTGGCAAACCCCGGTTTACTTGGACCAACAGCAGAAGTGCAGCGGGGTTGCACACTGTTTTCTCCTGCCTCCGTCAGAGCAGGCAGACCTGTTCTGGGGGGTTTGTCCCTCTCCACGGTTGTCCCTTTATTTTCATAAGGACAAAACCACGTAGTGAGTGATCCTCTAAGAGACTGGCTTTGCTGTCCAGGGCATTTTGGCTTTACTGCTGGGGTACCTTTTTATTACAGAATCACAGGATCACCAGGGTTGGAAGGAACCTCTGGAGATCATCTAGTCCAACCCCCCTGCCAGAGCAGGGTCACCTAGAGCAGGTTGGACAGGACTGCATCCAGGTGGGTTTTGAATGTCTCCAGAGTCGGAGACTCCACCACCTCTCTGGGCAGCCTGTTGCAGTGCTCTACCACCCTCAAAAGAAAGAAGCTCCTCCTCATGTTCAGGTGGAACTTCCTATGGTCAAGTTTGTGCCCATTACCTCTTGTCCTATCACTGGGCATCACTGAAAAAAGACTGGTCCCATCCTCCCAGCACCCTTCCTTTAAGTATTTAAAAGCACTGATGAGATCCCCTCTCAGTCTTCTCTTCTCCAGACTAAAAAGACCCAAGTCCCTCAGCCTTTCCTCATAAGAAAGACCTTGAGGACCCCATGGCAAAAACTGATGGAGGAGAGACTGAATCAGCCGGGGTACCCCATGGTACCTTCTCACCACAGAGTTTTACACCCCTGGAATGCAGACACGAGGGTAGCATGGACTGAAAAGTCATCCAAGACGAGAATCAGTTAAATAGTCAGCTAGTTGCTGCTTACTGTTTTAAATTAAATAATTAGTTTACAGAGTAAATCTGCAGATGGACCAGGCTTGCCTTTGAGGCTTTACTTTGCAAGTTGTACTTCAACAAAATTCCAACTAGTACTTCCTTTAAATACACATTTTACCGCAGGGAGGAAGGAGATGATTGTCGGCTTCCGTAAACAAATCCCGCCTGCCTGTTAAAACTGGGTACAGACTGTACTTGGACAGTATTGCCTTTCTTTTGCTCCTACTGAGTTGTATATAAGGTGTATTGTTAATGTTTAATTTCTTCTAAATAGTTTGCTCTGTGCCGTTCCCTCTCTACCTTGTTATATTTGCAAGATTATTAACTCAAGCACCAAAATATCCTGAGTAGCAGCTGTACAATAAAAAGGTAGTGGGTAATCATCCCAATTCCTGACCTCCCTCCTCCCAGCTCCTTTGTGGACAAGTCATCACTTTGAGACTGCTCCATATTGTTAAGCTACATAATTTTGCAAAGGGTTAAAGGATAGTATGTTCTGTCTTTTAGTACTGCCAGTGTCTGAGCAATAGGTACCTTCTACAGCTTGTTAAAAGGCTGCTGAGCCACTGAAGCGTAACTGTGGAATGCTTGCAAAACCAGAGAGAAAATCATATAAACTGCAAACCAAATGGATGTGTAATTACACCTTGTTCTGGTTTGGGCTATTGTCGGACAGACTTTTCAGACAATTTGCCTTTTGAGAAATATATGGCCATTTTATGCTTATTTCTTTTATGCCAAACCATACGCTTTTCTCCCCAGCACATTGCTGGAGATGCTGCTTGGCCAGTAGTGCTACAAAAGTAATTCAAATAAGCTATCCTGGAAAGGCACGTAGTTGCTACAGTAAAGGGAGAGTAGAGAAGCAAGCTCTTCCTCTCGCTGGTTCCCAAACTGCTTCCCCTGCCTGTGTCCGACAGGCCTGAGATCCTCCCGCTGCCCTAGACAGAGCGGCTAGAGGGAAGGATGGCATCGCTTCCACTCTGCTTAGGACTCAGTGCAGGGCTGGCTCAGGAATAATTTTATGGACAGAGGGAATGATGCATGAAATGTAGCTGGGAGGTGCATGCCGCAATATAGCAAGCACAATACTTAATACACAGTGGTGTTATTAACTGATCACGGCTAAGCAAATATGTTTTGATCAGTCCCAGCCTGTCCAGCATTTTCATCAGACTAATACGTGCACACATGCAGATGCTGCTTTTGAAACACTAAATCTATCTTTCTGGCAGTTCAAAATTTTCAGAACATTGCCAGAATGTGAACATGCCCCCCCCAACAATGCATATTTAAATTAAAACAAGAGATTAAAACCAGGCAGAAATACAAAAGTAACGGGGGGAAGCTTTTTTTTTGACCTTCTATGTGAAAGAATTCTGATTAAGATAGTGCAAGGTTTCCAGTTACCACTTTTCACCCTCATGCTCTTCTGCTGCTTCTCTGTCCGTGTTTTGCAGCAGGTCCTCCCGTCCCACCTTTCCCTCTCAGACATCCTGTGCTGTTCCCTGCAGTTATGACCTTCCCTCCCTCTGTAATGTGCTTCACATGCTTCCCTGGAAAGGAAACAGAAGCCATAATGCAATTTCCACTTTCCAAAACACTCCTCATTGTGCTCACGAATCCAAGGCCCAACCTGACATTGACTTAAACAGAAAATTCTGGAACAATTTAGTCTTTGCTTTAATTTAGGGATTTTTATTCTTTTTATGCCTGCAGTTTGCATTGCTGGCTGAGCCTGCCATTTAAAACACTTTCTGAATCAACATCAACAGGAGAGGCTGCCAAACTTCCAGCCCCTTGACCATCAAAGCGCGAGAGGTCAGGACGATATGGTGGGCTTCCAAGAAGACCACAAAGTTAGTAACCCACAGTAATAGCTCATTTTTGGCAGCTGGCTTACTGGGTATAAACACTTAGGAGAATCCCAGGAATATTACCTTTCTGGTAATTCTTAACATACTCTTTCTGACTGATTTTATGTATACCAGCTTCTGCAAACACTTGACTTTGCACGCTCCATGAGCTCTGTGCAGGAGAATCCCGCAGCTCCCCTCCTAGAAAGTTCTCGCTGAAGGAGCCTGACTTACCGCTCTGACTTCTGGACCTCTTGCCTGTCAGATCCTGAAATCTCTGAGCGCCCGACAGTCAAATCTGCCCAGTTTTACCCAGGCATGCATCTATAGTGTATTTTACCTGGCCTGAAGCCAAGCCTGTGGAGTCATAGTTGCCAGAAAGGTTGATAGTTCGGCACCTTTTAGCATGCCTGCTGCCAGCTTTGTACCTCTAACAAACCCCGAAGCCAGCCGCGCGTGAAGTGATTCTGATGTGCCAGGGAACATGCTGTACAGGGCTAGCTGGTTTTTGGTCAGTGAAACAAGTGAGCAGGAACCAAGGGAAAGGGTCAAAATACAGGGCTCTTAACTTTTGCTCCATGAGGCAGAGGAGCACCAAGGCAGGACGGAGGTGACCCACGTATTAATTAATTTTAAAAGAGAAAGAATTGTGATGGTTGTAATTAAAAAGAGCAGCTCCTCACGATTTCCAAGGCAACTGGCTAAGCAGAGAAGTAAATGCTAGATGTGGAATCCAAAGGAAAGCTCTGCCACACTCCAGGATGTCTTCTGTGTCCTCCCTTCATTTTCTTGCTGTTGACTTTGATGTCTGTTTCATAGTTTCACCCCTCTGTGCCCGTTCCAATCAACTTCACTTGCAAAGTGAAGGCTGGTCCTTACTGTATTTAATTTTCTCCACGTAAGACTTGTCTCCTTCTCAACAGCCTTGAGCGTGCCATCTAGCCACTACCCTGAGCACTGTGGCACAAGCTGTAGTTGCTGGCAGACCTATGAGCCAACCATCCTCTGCTGCCACATTTCCTTTGGCTGAAACAAAGAAACCAAGGAAAGAGCATGAACTGGCTGTTGGCAGAAAACCCTCTACCCCTTAACATGACAACCGCACCTTTTTATTGGTTTCTGAAAAATAAAAACAAAACCAACAACAAAAATAGTAGTAGCACTCGGCTCTCGCTGTTTCATTTGGGTGGCAGGGTGAAAAGAGGATTGGCATCAGGGTGACTTTCCTCAGCTGTTAAGAGCTGGGACCCGATTCCTGGACAAGGCATCCTCCAGGCACTTCACAGAAGTGCTTGCGCTGGCACAGCACAGACCAAGGCTGGGTGGCTCAGGAGGGCAGCGCTGGAAAAGACTTTCCCTGCCCGTTCCTGGTGGCAGCACAAACTCATACCAAACTCAACTGACCATGTATCTCTGGCTGAAACTCAACGACTGAGTGAATCGAGGTAAAAACACATTACTTCCCTGCCAGTTAAATCCTTCCCATGACAGGGTTGTCTCTGAGAAGCAAAATGCCACTGAAAGTAACTCTAAGACAATGTTATTTATTTGGTTTGCTAATGCGAAACCTGCTTGTATTATGTAAACGTGGCTCTTCTAGGCTGCAACCCTGGACTTTCTAGGTTCCCCTCAGGGGCTCCCAAAGAAGGCCATGGTTCAAGCATTGTCTCAAAATACTCTAACGGGGGCAAAAGCCCAAACTTGGTATCTTGCAGTCAGTCCGTGCTTCATATAAAATTGCATGTTGCTGACTCAAGATCTCCTTCCCAATTATGGAATAGTTGAGGCCAACAGAAACATTTTTTTTCCTTCTTGGTGGTCAGCTCTGAAGACAAAAGTAACGTAGATGCCAATTTAGTAGCTTATGTAAATTGCTAAGTAAGATATATTTTTAATATTGAAAGATTTCTGCCTAGATGCAATGTAGACCCTAAATAAGAACTTGGTGAATCACTGAAAAGAAGTACACTATCAGCTCCTGACAGAGACAGCACAAGCCAAATATGAGCTTTCAGAGGAATGAAGACCACAGAGTGCAGAGGGAGAAGCCACCAAGCAATTGCCACAGATCAGATAGTACAAAACCAACTGCAGCTCTTTCTTGTGTGAACTGAACTAGAAGAGCACCGTAGAGACCCTATCCCTGAAATGCTCCCTGCTCATTCAGCCCATTTTTCAGGAGACCATCATTCTCCTTCCGGGGCAATTACAGATTTTCCCCTGGCATGGCATCCTAGGATATATCCTCATCACCTATTTAAAAGTTGCATGGGCCCTCAAATCATCCACAGTAACTTCTTTTCAGGAACACACTGTTTCTTCATGAATTGCCTCTTTCTGAAGGAAGTACTGTCTTGGGAGAGATCAGAAGACACCTGAACACAGCAATGCCAGGAATGCAATCTGTATTTATCCACAACATCCCTGGCAAAGCATCCGAAGAGGATAAACAAATTGGAGGCTTTGGCTGTCTCCTGCTCCTTCTGGAAAGACCAGCATGCTTCTGCTCCTTTTAATGGAATGTTGCGTGGACACCAGCACCATGAGGGAGGGAACAATGGGACCCACTTGCTGAAGCAGTCTCAGGACTGGTGCCAGTTACCTGGTGACTACATCTGCAACTAGAAAACAGCTTTGGTGGTGAAAAGCCAAGGTCCTTCCAGTTCCTGCAAAGCTCAATGCACATGACACGCAATTCAGCATCCTTTCCTAACTAACGGTATTGTTTCAGTTGTAGTCTTTCACTGACGTTAGTGAGCTATAAATTACTCCTGGAGCAGAAGCTTATTAACTCAACTCTTCTCTTTTTTTTTTTTTAATTCTTGGAGATTGGGGGAGGAAGGAGAGAATTTTGCCATTTTATGCAACAAAGAAGAGGAAGATTGTAACCAAAAATCCTTTTTCACAACAACAAAAGTAAAAATAACAAAGAATAAGACAAAGCAATAAAATATCTGAAAATGAACAGATGCCTGCAAATAACACTACTTTATAGGCCTGAAAAAAAGGTTTTTGACTTTTTCAGAAATCTGATTCTCAGAATATAAACTGTGGCCCCAAAATGCATTTATGACTTACTAAATTTCAGTTCAAATTGAAGGTTTTACTGCTTTTAGAATCCTGTTTAGAATCTGTTAGACAGACAAATGAAAAAGATGTAGGATTTTTTGGGACGCTGAATAATCCGAAGTGGTTCCTGGAAGATCTGGGAGAAAAAGTCTGGATTAAGAGATTAAAAACACAGCATCATAAATTACTTGATTCCATTTTAGAAAGAAAATCATAAATTATGTGCATTGCCACAGTAAAAGTGCTTTTAAAAAGGCAGTGCTAGCTAGTGCTGTGTATTTTGACTCTAAGTAAATCTATCTGGGCTTTGAATTATCCGGCATAGGGATTTTTCCCTCATATCTTCCAATAAAAATAATAAAACACTGAGAGTTTAATTTTAGAAATTCTGGAGCAGAGCGAAAGAAAAAAATGTTTTTCATCTTCTCTTTCCATCTCCTTTTTCTAATCTGCTTTAATATTCAACTCTTACCCTGTGAAAGCAATAAAAGAGCCTCTTCTGCATTCTTTTCTGCACCAGATTTATAGCACCAATTCCATTTTTCTTTCGCATTCTGTCTTCCCAGGTGCTGTGTCAGAGCCTATGAGGACCACAAAGACCCACTGAGTCTAAGCCAGTGGACATTCTGGCTCTAAGTCACCATTTGTGAAAACCTACAATGAACTTGAAAGTATTTACATAGGTCTTTGCAGGATTCAAACCTTATTATGTAGCATAAGCAAATTATGGTTTTAGTGGTTTGGAATACCCTTATTAAGCATGCATGAAGTGCCATTTACAAATGCAAAAGGAGTTAAGTGCTTGGGTATATGAATCATTTTATGTTTCTGGAGAAAAGAACTATGAGTCAGAAAACTAAAAAACCCTGAAAATTGAACTGTAGTTACAAAAACATGCTGTGGCTCTTACAGGTTCCATAAAATTATTAAAGTTGCTTTATCTGAAGGCAGCTATGCTGAGGATGCAGAAGTCACCGCAGGACAAAAATGTGTGCACACGCTACATTAAGTAACGTTGAGCTAGATCTGACCTCTTCCACCTCAGGAGCTGTTTGGGGGCTGGAGAAGAGCCAGCTACTTATGATTCAGCAAGAACTTCCCTTGCCAAGTGCATGAAATCCTTGCTCATCTGCCCACATGGCCCAGACGAAGGACAGGGAAAGCCCACCAAGCAGTGAGGGAGAGCAGTCCGAGGACCCAGTCCCTTCCTCCCCTTTCCCAGGAGACGGGACATTGCTTATTCCTGTGGAGCTGTGCAGAAGAGAACACCCCTTTCCCTGGTCCCTTCCTCAGAGTTTCAGTGTCACTTTACCTTGCTTTTTACGCTAATGAGATGTAGCAAATAAATTGCCCTGATTTCTTTAGGCACACAGCCCAATGCCTTTTCCCCTCTCATGCAGGGAAGGTGAGAAGTGCTTTCCCCGGGGCCTCACTTGGAAACCTCAGGAATGAACTTAAACATATGCTTAGGTTTAAATATCACGCTCCCAATGAAGTCCACAGACTTCATGTGCTTTGCTGAATAAAAGCCTAAATCCACTGCCTGTCAGACAATTAAAATGTTATCCTTCCATTTTAGTTTTGCCTAAGGTAACAGCTTTGACGCTTGCTCGACTATTTGAGAAGAAACGCTCTGCTCCCTCCCCTTGGAAACACGAGGAAGCCTAGCAGAAGGCTCTCCCATGCTGTGATTATCACATTTGACAGTAGTTAAACACAACCGGGAACACCAAACCGCAGCCAGCCTTCAGGTGTCTTTTGCCATACTGCACGCTCTAGTAAGTTCATGCTCTTTAACAGGACTGGGCGTTCGTCATGGCTCTGTGAAACAACAACGGCATCCACAAGCCAGAAGGGCTCATATCCATGCAAATATCTCTGGCAGCAAAAATAGAGATGTAGCGACAATATCTGAGCTATTTTGACAGAACAATCTGTAAACGTGACATTTTGTGAAGTTTTCCTTGAGGCTTTAAGTACTGCTGTTACGTCACGACCTGTTACTAATCTAAACTTCACACTATTTTTTTAAGAGTGTGAAGGAAGTGACTGAATGCCACTATACGGCTTATAAAATATTCAACATCAAAAGCATCCACAACCACTAAACCACATATTAATACCGTTTTCATTAAGATATATTCCCACGGGGTCAATTTTTTTCCAAGTGTCACAGTCCATTACAGTCATTTCAGACATTTGTGCAACTGTTGGGAAGAGCAGACAGGCTGGTCAACAGCACGGTGAAGTAACATAGAAAAATGTTTCCCCGGGAAAACGGACCGAATTCTGTCCCGTGGCACAAGCGAGCCACGTACCCCGCTGATTAAACAAGAATTATAGTCTTGAATCAAGAAACGTACTTTAGCCTACACAGTAAACTAATATACTGAAGAGGAACACTGTAATCCATGCAAGGACATAGACTCTGCCACGCAGTAGCTCCCCAAAACAACTCCAGTCTGGAAACACCATCACTTAAAAAAGCTGTTTCAGAGTTTTACATCAAAATGGCATATGCAGGGTCAATTTAGAGATATATTACTAGAATTAGCATGCTTGTAGAGGAAGCTTGCAAAAGAAAAGATTCTCAACGATCAGAAGGGTATGGCTCTGAACAGCTTTCCAGTAGATGCAGCAGGGGTTAGCTACTTGAGAGGTGTGAATATTAAGCTTGGCACATTTCAGAAAGCAATCACGTGATGGGTTGCCTGTGATAGCAGGAGCCCAGTCGCAGTGACCCGGGCGTGCAACGCAAGCAAAAGTTCTGAATTCAAAGCTAAGCTGCAGTAGGTTTAAAAAAAAAATATGCAAAGACATCAAAAGGACTAGCGTCTCTCTGAGTCAGTGCTAAGTCACCAAAGCTCTGGGAAAGCTCTGGGCTTAGAGATTGAGAGAAGTATCTAATTAGCAACCTCCACTCCAAATTTCTCCAATTTTTCAGTTCTTTTCTTTCTGAAGCAGCTGCATGCATCAACTGCTCCCATATAAAACACAGGAAAGCTCCTGTATTAAGCAAACATTTACTCTGGCACAGATATTTTTATCCCATCAGGTCAAACAGAGGTGAGATAGTACCCTCGGACAGGTCTCATGGCATGGGAGTGGCATTCTTGGTCACCTGCCTGGTGGTACCAGAAGTATGTCACAGACCAGCCAATCTGAACTGCCAACTCAATTAAACTAACTGTACTGTACAGCAAATTTTCTGAGGTACAAAGTAGAATTATGCTTCCCAACTCTGGGGAAGAGGAGTGGTAAATGAAAGAAGAACAGTGAATGTGAAGCAAAAAGGCAGATGGTACAATAAGGCAAAGAAAGTAAAAAATGGGAATCTAAGAGCAACTACATTGAAGAACCAAAGAGACTACTAAAATAAAGAATTAATTGGTCCTCTCTGTGGAGGATCTCGCCTTGTGCCTTTCAAACTTCAAAGGCTACTTGCACTCAAACAGGCTGAGTTGAATGCAAAGGTCCTGACTCAACAAAACACTTCATCACTGAAGTTGAACATATGTTTAAATGCTTTGTGGCACTGGGACTCCAGTGCTTAAGGGGAATGAGGAAACCAGGAACAGAAAAGTAAGTGCCAGTACGTTGGACTTGGCAGAAGCAGCAGAACGCACAGCATCTAGTACGTGACTTGAGCTGAAACGGAAGGAGGCTGGGAACAGAGTTAAGAATTAACAGGGTGTCATGGTTTAACCCCAGCCGGCAGCTAGGACCACGCGACCATTAGAAAGAAAATTAACTCTATCCCAGCTGAAACCAGGACACAGCAACAGCCTAGATGACATAATGGCTGAGAAGGTCTAATCCTGAAGTTAAGTGAAGTTAATGGGGCACACTGATTTCTGTAAAACGGATCAGAGTTTTACGAGCAGTGGTGCTCTGCCTTTGGGTTGTGCCTCGCTTTTCAAACAATGGCCTTGCAGCCGGCTTCTTACCCTTCCCGTGAATAGTGAACATTTCAACTGGACTGAAGGTTTGGGACAGTCATGCTTTAGGAACGGGACAGCAATGGCACACACAGATGGTGGGAGTGAGCGAAAGTGGGGGCGATGGGAGTGTCCAAATTCTGGTCCCCTGACATGAGAGCATCCAGAAGTATGAGAAATGACCAGAAACCCGCAGCTGTATCACCTGGCACACACATGCTCCCATCACAGAATGAGGCCCCATCACGGGAAGCTACTACGTTTTGGTCACATGATGAAGATACAACCAGGCACAAATTGCAAAAAGGGCGATGGAGAATGAGAACAGCAGTTGAGTAAGGTGTTGGCTGCACTAATTAGCAAATTAGCCACTCTGGTATTTGAGGAAATTTATTCACTGCACAAAAGCAAAGAACCACCAGGAACACTAAAAAATGTTAAGACTTCTAAAAAGGAGGTGAGCAAAACATTACTGAGTATAATGAAGAAACCAGAGAAAACAGGGGAAAATATGAAGGTGTTTTACCACCCAGTTCTCATTTTCAGGTGTTTGCAATGGACATCTTACAGTCCGAGTGGCTGCTTTTGAAGTTTCACTATTTCATAGTTCAGCTATGTATGTCTGCCTGAACAAAAAACGTGACAACAATCAGGTAAATGCATTTTTATCTGCCTGTCTTTAATGCTACCCTCTTGTCTACAGCAGTGAATAGAAGGTGAAGTTGATGCAAACCCCATAAAGCAAGAGAAAACAATGACCAGTGTATACGACTTAATGGTGTAATTTAATGGACATGTTTCCTGCCATAAAAATGCACTTGTGCCTTTCTTATGACCTGCAAGCTTGTAAGTAATGAAGTATGTGATCTTCTAGCTACTTAATTATTGTAATGTTTCTGTAGTTTGGTTTTGCTTAGGAATTATTTAATAATCCTTTTTTCCACATTGTGTTTCTACTCTGCTTTATCACACAGATAATTAGAAAGAAAGAGATGTACAGCTTTTTTTTTTCTGATCAGAGAACTCCTGTGGATAAAGTAACATACATGCTTGCATGTTTCATAAGACCTTAATTTCAAACATCAGAATATCACTTGATTTTCAGCCTTCATCTCCTGCACTCACCAAAGATGACAAAGCTCCTAACAGGACTGCGTCAATGACAAACCACCATTATTTTTAAGAAGCAATTTGCGTTTTTTAAAGCGAATATAGGAAAGTAAAATAAAAAGTAGTCTCTTTGTATTTCTAACATATAGGGTATTTATTTTGGAACTACTGTTCAGTACGTGTCTCATAGTACAGTCACCACAGTAAGATATAAATATTGCAGCTGCCAAAGAAGTAGCATGAAGTATCCAAGGAATCATTTCAGTCCCACTGTGCTTTTGCTTTCCTTTATCGGCAACTTATCTTGAAAGGTGTTTCATCTATTTAAAAATCTTTTTACAACCCCCTCATTTCTTTAATGGGTTTGGGGATTATGAACAGACCCTCCCACAACAAGGGAATCAGATAATGCTCAGATAAACATCTGTTTACAGACTGAAGGTTATGCTAGACCCATTACCAGATTACAAGTGGTCTGGAGATCCTGTTGGAAACACTAACTTTTGGGAAACACAGAAACAGATAAATTAAATCCTTCCATTTCAAAACAGCAATTTGATAAAGTGCATTTTTCCTGTTTCGTCCCCTCAAAAACAGGGTTCAGGAGATTTCAGAGAAAAAGATTTTCTCCACTAATGAGAGGCTTAGCTGAAAGCTCATCTGATTTAAACCACGGTGTTCCTTTCTTCCTATTTAATTGTCAAAGGGAACAGCCATGTTTTAATTTTGCCTTTTCCTCATTTACTAATTGCACAGAAAGCAGTTTCATTTAGCTTATTTAGTTTCTCACAGAATTAAACTCTACAAAAACAAAATGTAAATCATGCTCAGTCATTGACAGTTTAGACTACCGGTAAGCAGTTAGGTCTGATTTGAAGTGTGAGAGAGTTTAAATGCATATTCGATTCAGAAGTCATGATCAAACACTCCGCTTTTCCTAGCCTTACAGCTGTGCTGGATTTTCAGAGATGCACACCAAGATAGGGGGTTTGACTGCTTTTGCCTGGCGTTTTGCACTGCGCTTCTGGTCCCACTACTCAACCTTCAGCCTCAGGTGAAGGAGCCATCTCAGGGTGAGGTGGGGAGAGAGAAGATCTCTTTCCCAGCTTCCTAAAGAGCCTCACCTATTTTTAATTAGTGAACACCATGCATGTGTGACAAGATTCACAATACAGAAAACAGCTTCTCCTTTGTTTCCTGAGGACAAAAACGTTGTTTCAGATCCCCAGCTGGCTTGAGAGGCTGACAAATATTAATGTGGATATTCACCAGTCAAGGACCTAGCTCAGAGGGGTTTAGAATAATTTCTCCTGAGTAGCATTCAAATGACCCTTACTGTACTTCCTCTGTGTAAAACTATCATCAATGACCAATTCCTACAGCGCTGTACGGAGCAGGTATGCACACTGCAGCCCACTGAGGAGGGCACACTGGAGCTGGGGCAAAGTGTGATGAGAAAGGATCAGCACAGAGGAGCCGTTATGGACACACCACACCCCCCATTCCCCATCCTCCCTGCGCCACTCAGGACAGGGAGGCAGAGGAGTTAGGGATGGAGGAGTGAAGTTGAGCCTAGGATGAAGCCTGGAGCAGGGGGCCAGGTAATAAGGGGAAGGTGGTTCAGGTTTTGTCTTTGTTTCTCACCATCCAATTCTATATTTAATTGGCAAAAAATTAAATTAATTTTCCACTGGTCGAGTCTGGTTTGCCCATGACGGTAACTGATAAGTGATCTCTCTGTCCTCATCTCAACCCACAAGCTTTTTCATCTTATTTTCTTCCACCTGTCCTGTTGAAGAGAGGGAATGAGTGGCTGGGTAGGCATCTGGCAGCCATCCAAGGTCAAATCACCACAAGCAGGTAAATGATCTAGAGTGCCAAATCTGATTTTCTTCAGTGATTCCAGCTGTCAGAGAGAGATGTTCCAAGTATCCAAGTACTCAGCACCGACGGCAGAAGGAGTCAGATTTTTAACTGATTAGAAGGGAAGAGCTATCTTAGAAACCTCTGGGACTGGCCCTTACCTGCCCACTCAACCTCCTCCCCAGAGATTCCCATCCATACTGCAGGGACTATTCAGGTTTCTCCTAATTTCTTACTCAGCTGCCACAAATTCCAGTCTGATGTATTAAGAAAACACAAAACTGGAGCGAGTTTACCTTAACTGCATAAAGCTTGACTGCCATTTTATGGCAGGGGGCATAGTTTTTCATTGAATGTCTGAAGGGGTTTTTTTGTTGTTTTGGTAATGTTAATGTGACCTCCAAATCCAGGCAGTAGAAAGTTCTGCCTCTTCCAAAATTTTCTGCCTGGTGAGAGCAAATACAAAGCAATTCACTATAGAGATATCAGAACTGGCACAGACTGGCAAAGAATACATTATATTTAAAAATGTAACACACAGGTGCTCAGAGGTTAAGCTCACCTATTCTGGTCTCAAGCTGACACGACATAAAATCAGAGGTAGAACAGCTTTTGTGAACCGAGCTGAGGGAACACGCCATTCATTAAAATGTCATACTGAAAAACTGGAGATAAGTGACAATAGTTTAAATAGAAAGCAAAAATAGAATGAGGGGCAAAAAAATTCCCTATTTAGCAGTCCAATAACATTTAAAAAGACTTGATAGTAGCTGGTTAACCATCACGTCCAGAAAAAAAACAAAAATCTCCATGATTTAATGTGGAAAAAGAAAAATAAAGACAACCCAAACACTACAAAAAAGGAAACACATTCTCTGTCTTTAAGGCTAAACTCAGCAAACACCTGTGTATCACCTAAATTTATGAAGATAAAGCTAGATCACACCTCTTACAAGTATCTGTGCCCACCCTACTAACCTTCCACAGAGAAACCTTAGGTACTTTTTTTAGCATGCGTGCAGCATCCTATATGTGAAGCCGTAAAGAAATTAGTGCTAGAAGGGCAAAGCTGGGAAATGCAGCCAAGAAAATCATAGCCTATAAGTTACAGCAGTGGCAGAAAGATTTGCTGTTGTCCTGGGGCTAACAGGGAGAAGTGGATGATATTCAGTCCTTTCCCACCCTACCAGTCTCCACTTCTGAGGACAGGATCTAAGTAAGTTTGACTGAAGCAACCAAATAAAATGGAGATGTCATGCTGGAAGGGATAGCATGGCTGGACAAACTAGGGGCCACGGGCCGGATTTTGCCTCCAGTGCCTGCCTTCCCTTCACTATCTGAAAAGGCAAATGGATTCTTTATACATTCACTCCTATGTAGCAGGTTTGCTTTGCCAAGATAAACGTTAGAAATCACTTTTTCAGTTGTGGAAGTTGATGCTAGTGTCCCTAACTGGGTTTTACAAATCTTGTTTAGGACAGCAAATTAGTTTTCTAAAAGCACTCTTGTAAGGTAAATAAACAACAATGCCATTTTACGAAAGAAGAGGAGCCACAAAAGGTTGAACTGCAGCAGTTCCTGAAAAAGAACCCAGGATTTCCAATCCTCATACATATTAGCCGCTTCCCGCAGGCATCCATCTCCCTGTTGCAAAATAAAGCTTTATAATTTCCAAGTATTTCACTGCATTGATGTGGAGATACTGAAAAGCAGTGCTAGAGGCGTCTCAACAGTCAGAGCACAAAGATCTATACAGAAATGCAGAGTCTGATGCAGGCTGTAGGATCCTTTCCTTTCCCGTAGCATATGCATTCAAAGGGTCTAACACATTAAGAATGTGCTCCAGAAATTGCTGCCGAGCTGAAGAGCCCTCCAGTGATTCAGTCTAACTCCAGGCTTGAATTTCCTTTACTACTCACAAGGAGTTCTCACGCAAGGAGGCTGGCAGTCATAAATAAATGTACAGCAGTTTGTTGCTACCAGCAAATTTCCATGATCCATTAGTTTGTATCTGGGCTAAATATGAACCAAAACGGAGGAATTTACGGGTCAGGGCACTGACGTATACGCAAGGTTGACAATAAATGGAAAAATGCAGCCCCAGAACGTACTACAGGTAGTTTCAATCTCATCCAGGCATCTCTATGCAAAAACAGACTTCAGGTTTATTGGGTGCTTCTCCTGCCTCAGGCGCTGCGGCAAAGAGGACACTTACTGAACCACTAACTCTTGATATGCTCAATTCATAGGCAATGAGGGCTGCAGATAAGCTGCGTGTAGCTGCTGGAAGTAGTAGAACTTTAGCCGTTTCCCCTCTTTTGTACAGGAACCCTTAGATTTTTTTCTCGCCCTTCGACTGGAGGCTGAATGGAACGAGTGAATCCAAGGCAAAGAGTTACGCTGTAGGTTTGCTTGTTACGTAGAAGGAGGGAAAAGGCCTCCAGCTTTCCTCAGGTCCAGGTAAATACAAAATACTTCTTTTACTTGGCACTAAGTCATGAGCCAAGAAGCTGGATGGAATGGAGTCACTCCCCAGGAGAAAGGCATAGGTCTTCTCACCTACCTGTTAATAAACAGGAAAAAAATCTGGTAGCGCATCCCCTCATGTTTTCCACATTAGCGTGGCCATATACATTCATGTGAAACAACAGTAAAAAGTCTGCGAATTAAAAGGGTAGGAGTTTACACTCTCTCTGCTGCTCTATAAACACGCAAGATGAAAAGCAGTGGAGGAGGGGAAAAAATTGAATCGGGCATTGATGGTAGCAGTGGTAGGAAAAAGGAGATTGTAATGCTTCCATGAAATCCTCATGGCAGAATGTAGAAGAGCCTTTTAAGCACAACACTGAGACCTTGCTATGCTGGAATCCCATCATGCCCTGCAGGCTATGCATGGCCCTAAACCCCTGTCAATCTCTGTGATACTCCTTCTTTCACACAACTGGTGCTGTAGCAGAGGGTCAGTTATTTGACAAGCAACGTGCATTTCTCAGATCATTATTACATACTCAGACCTTAAAAACCAGGAGTGAAATGGTGCCACAAATGTGATACAGGAAGACAGTATGTGCTCCCCTGGGAATCTTAATGGCACTGTTGTGCACTTTTGAACCAGGCAGAAAAGTCAAGAAGGTATGTAATAAAATATAAGTGAGCTTTTGTAGAACAAGTATGATCAAATTCCCCACCAATGTGTTTCCCTCCTTTGACATTTCAGTTCTTTTAATCTTTGTGTCAACTTCCCCGTGTTTCAAATAAACCAGGAACTATTAATGCATTTTCTTCCATTTCAGGAACCAGGCAGGCTCTTGGCTCAGGACTTGGTGATTGGAAACAGCTATTTTGCCTCAGCATTGAGTCTGCATGAACATAAAATGCTTTGGAAGCCACGAGAGCATTGGCAACATAATTCTTTCAATGTCATCTATGTGGTGTAAATCCAACCTTTTTTGAAATTCATTGCCTGCCAGGCAAAACTATTCATGCATAATACATATCTTGGAGTTGGACACAAGATTACTGACATTATATTACTCCCTATTTCCTTTGTCCTGGAAGTTCTGCATTCCTGGCAAACAGAAAAAAAAAATATCTTACATCTCTCATAAAGAAAGACCTCTCAACTATGTTTTTATTTACCATTTCTGAGCACTGACTCAAAGTTTGGCATCACTATAAGAGTTACTCCGGTTCCTCCTTTTCATAAAGTTTTGAATTTGTTTGCATTGTTCATAAACTACCTTCAAAATGACATTAAAAAGAGAGTATGTTTTACAACAAGCACAACTGCAGTGCAAGTAACAGCATGTGTTATAAAGAAGGTATGTATCAGTCATTCTTTGGGTAATTCTAGCTATAGCAAAATAAAAAATGAAGGAACTCTGAGGTAAGCCTGTAATTTTTCTCTGAAAGCCTTAAGTCTACATTCTGCTAATATTCTTCACGCTTTTATAAGGCAAGACAGTGCCACATTTGAGCTTTGCTTTGTCATCTTTTTGAACCTAAGCTTCTTGTTAGAATCATAGAGTCATAGAATGGTTAGAGTTGGAAGGGACTTTAAAGATCAACTAGTTCCAACCCCCCTGCCATGGCCAGGGACACCTTCCAGTAGACCAGGTTGCTCAAAGCCCCAGCCAACCTGGCCTCGAACACTTCCAGGGGTGGGGCCTCCAACAACTTCTCTGGGCAACCTGTTCCAGTGCCTCACCACCCTCACAGTAAAGCATTTCTTCCTAATATCTAATCTAAATCTACCCTCTTTCAGTTTAGAACCATTACCCCTCCTCCTATTGCTACATTCCCTGATAAAGAGTGCCTTCCCATCCTTCCTGTAGGCCCCCTTTAGGTACTGGAAGGCTGCTACAAGGTTTCTGCAGAGCCTTCTCTTCTGCAGGCTGAATAACCCCAACTCTCTCAGCCTGTCCTCATAGCAGAGGTGCTCTAATCCTCTGATCATCTTTGTGGCCCTCCTCTGGACTCGCTCCAACAGGTCCATGTCCTTCTTATGTTGGGGGCCCCAGAGTTGAATGCAGTACTCCATGTGGGGTCTCACAAGAGCAGAGGGCCAGAATCACCTTGACCTCGACCACGCTTCTTTTAATGCAGCCCAGGATACGGTTGGCCTTCTGGGCTGTGAGTGCACACTGCCAGCTCATGTTGAGCTTCTCATCCACCAACACCCCCAAGTCCTTCTCCTCAGGGCTGCTCTCAATCCATTCTCCACCCAGCCTATATTTGTATATTAGCCACCTTGAAAACAAATATTTGTTCCCAGGAAGAAATATGTGCATATGTACTGTGTTGCATAAATGTGGTAAGGGCAGTGCATCCTGGACACAACAGGGCTGCAGATATCCAGGAAAAATAACTTCAAACCATGCCAAGCTAACTGTCTCTGTGTCAATGGTATACTGCCTGCTCATACGGGTTGCAGACTACAGAAATTTTGGCCTTACTGTGTGCAATTGTTACCTCTGGGCACAGATGATCAGAGTCTGACCCTTGGCGTGTTCGCAATGGAAGTCCTCCTGGTTATGGGAAGTCCCAAGACCCAGCATCAGGTCTGCACTAAGATGGCCCAGCCCTACAACTCCATGAGCATGACAGAAGAATGGCCAAAGATGGGTTTGACAGATCACAGAATCATAGAATGGTTTGGGTTGGAAGGGACTTTTAAAGGTCACCTAGTCCAACCCCCCTGCAATGAGCAGGGACATCTACAACTAGATCAGGTTGCTCAGAGCCCCGTCCAACCTGACCTTGAATGTTTCCAGGAATGAGGCATCTACTACCTCTCTGGGCAACCTGTTCCAGTGTTTCACCACCCTCATTGTAAAAAAATTCTTCCTTATATCTAGTCTGAATCTACCCTCTTCTTGTTTAAAACCATTGTAAATAATTTCTAGAAGCTAGCAGTGGCTCAAATGTAAAAGAAACTCAGCCTTTAAGATAATTAAAGACAGCCTGTAATCATGTTCTAAGTTGGCCCACTGGCCACTTGGGAGTGTAACTATTCACCTGATCAAAGTTATTTTTAAGGTGTTTCCAAGAAGGTGTTTTTGAGGAAGTCAGTATGATATAAACTCTTGGCTTTGTACTAGATAATAGTACAGTGAGCATGATAAATATGCAGAATTAAATTGTGGAGCAGAAGTGAAGCCGACAACAGCTGCTGGCATGGACCTACCAAACATTCGAGCCTCTGACCCAGGTATATCAGGTTCTCCCCCCATTGTTAATTACATCTGAGTCAATATTTCTTTCAAGGATTATATGGAATACAGTGATAGTACAAGGAGTACAATGACAACATTTGTACTAGCAAATTATGCAAAATACCACGTGGCAGTTTGAAAATAAGGAAATAGAGCTAAGAGGTGTTTAGGGTAGCTTTCCACTAGTGACAATATGTCCGTGTATTTGGTTTTCCCATCTCACCACTGTGCCTTTTTAAAGAGTAATTGTCAAAATCCAGACTGCTTTCACTTCAGAAAGTGCTCACAGAGTTCCTTGTCGCTTTGTTTAAGTTTTCCTTTCTTTCACTACACCTCCTTCCTCCCCGTTTATATCCCTGTGCGTAAGTGTTTGCTCAGTTAAAGCCTAAGACAGACTACTCAGTGAGGGCAATCTTGGGTCCACATATCACAGCTGTGGACGGCCATGTCTGCACCAGAGCAGCAGCACGTAAGGTGGGTTTGCAGGCTGCAACAGTGCTGCATGCCATGGAAGCTCCTGTGCTCAGCTCTGTGAGGGTCCTGGGGTAGTGGTGTTAAACAGGACAGGAAGGCAGTCAGTGTCTGAAAGCATCTGTTCCCGTATAGGGATGGGCCGCCATAAAAGCCACTGCTGACGGAGGCACCTGCCACCTCTGCAACACCTCTGAAAACACAGTTTCATGTGTACATCCTCTGCAGCTGTTCCAGAACGTTACTCAGTTTTTCAAACTGTGAAGCGCTGCTACTGCTAAGCCAGTGCCTCCCAGTCACGTTACCCGAGCTGCGGCTGTGCCCTTGGCTGCAGGGAGCAAACTTTTCAAAAGAGAACAGTCAAGTGTGATGGACGCGTGGAGAAGGCCACCACAAAACCACGAGCAACAGCTTGCATCAGTGCAGAGTGAACACATGGCTGTAGCTATCTGGCACAGTTATGTTTCCTTCTCTCTTTGTCAGGACCTAAACAACCTGCCTTGGGGAGCAAGGATGAAGGAAAACAGTGGAGAAGATGGAGACCAGAGCAGTCGGCAGGAAGACACAAACATGATTGCCAGAAAAGGAGAAAAGAACTTACATGCAAAAGTTATTTTCCATTCTATTCAGAAGTAAATTTAGTCTTGTACCAGAAATTACTTTAAATATGTGACAGTCTCTGCTACCATTTTGGCAAAAGTGACGTTTCCTTCTGAGCAGCCTTTCAGGATCATTTTCGTCCTGCTGTTTTTCGCATTTGGCCAGGCTGATCTCCTGCCACGGGCTGCTGCTGAGCTCCCCACTCCTTTGATCCTCACAGGACCTCTACCAGTCCTGCATCTCATCTCGGGATCAGGAGCAAGAAGGTGGCCTGGACAGTCAGCCCTGGGAGAAGTCGACCTCTAAACGCACCAACCAAAGAGAGCCATGCCACTGCCAAGAAGGGCCAGCAACAAATGGCGCTCCACTCCACTGCCTCTCACATGTAACCGTTTAAAGTCTCCAGAGAAAGAGAAAACCTCTCCTTCCTACCATGTTCAGTAGGACGCTTCTTACTGGTGACCCAGGCTGAAATAAAACACCAGGACCTATGCCAGTGCATGTGGAAGTAGAAGCAGATGCAAACCCTGCACTGTTCTTCCAGGGATAAAGTGACACAAAACGCAGAAATTCGAGACCAGAATTTTCCATTTAAAAATTATGCCAGGATTTGTAAACTTGATACAACCTCAGAATTTTTACTGTTCTGATTCATAAATCAGTGATTTCCATCCCAAGGGTAAAGAAAGGATTTATATTTGAAAGCATATTTAGGATTTATTGGCAGGATTTGTACTGTAAAGGCATGGAAGGATTTGTAAATCTAATTTCTCACTTCTAAAAGCCTTTGAGGATTTTTGTGTGGTAAATCCAATTAATGTAATTTTAATGTCATGATTAAAAATCAGGCAACCCTGCCCTCCGAATTTCAAACCATGTCACATCCTCATCAGTGAGAGCCACTGGAATAGTAAGGGTGCCCTGCCATTGAGCGAGGTTGTCTGGAAAAGTCTCAGCTGCCTACCATGGAGACAGAGGAGACAAGGCTTCCAGCCAGATGGGTGCTGGAGAAGAAGAAACACTGACAGCACAGAGGTCTTCAACTTTTTTCTCAGTACCTTTTTTGCTTGCCCATCACGACCTCTCCTGAGCCACAGCAGGCAAACAGACGGGGCTCTTAGCCCCAGAGAGGCAGATGGGAGACCACCTCCTCCTTCGGACCCAGCTGAATCCATCCCCTCTCCCAGCTCATCCAGGGCGGCAGATATAAGGGAAGGGAAGGATCTGCTGGGTGATCAACCCACAGTTTGGGACAACTGTCTGCGGAGCATGGCTGCCTCCAGGCTGAGGAACCCAATGACACCTCCTGACTCTGATGGACTTCTCTTCTGCATCTATCCCTGTCTGGGTCAGGGCACCCCCAAACACGCAGAGTGACGGCTCAGCTCACAGCACGGCTTCCCACCGGCACGTCTTCACACCAGAGAGGCTGGTGCTGCAGTGAAGACACTACCATCAAGCTTACTGCCACCTGAGAGACCAAGGTCCAGACACCGCTAATCCTTGAAACCCCAGCCTTCCCAAGCTGGAGAAGGTATGCTGCATTATCTCTGCAGGGTTTATTTTGAGTACCTAAACTAATTTAGATCCTAAATAGATTTAGGTTTTGAAACGCTACTGGATTCAGGTGCCCAGGCTGGGCTGTCGGGGGGGGCTGCAGGGGGGTCCCTGTGGGGAGCGGCCGGGGCTGCCCCGAGCCGGACACAGCCGGTTCCAGCCGGCTCCGACCGACCCAGCGCAGGGCAGGGCTGAGCCCCGCAGCCACCATGGCGGCGCCGCGGGGAAAGCCTGGGTCAGAAAGGGCAAAAGGCTGCCCGGCAGCCAGGGCTGAGGGGAAAAGTGTGAGAAACAGCCCTGCCAGCCCCGAGGGGAGAGGGGGAGGAGGGGCTCCAGGCACCCCAGCAGGGATCCCCTCCAGCCCCTGGAGGGACCACGCTGGAGCAGGTATCCACACGGCAGCCATGGAGGACCCCACGCTGGAACATAATATGCCCTGAAGGAAGCTGCAGCCCACGGGAAGGACCCACGCTGGCGCAGGTTTGTCCTGCGGGACTGCAGCCCGTGGAGAGCCCACGCTGGAGCAGGGGAAAAGCGTGAGGAGGAGGGAGCGGCAGAGAGGAGCTGTCGTGGACCCACTGCAACCCCCCGTTCCCCAAAATACCCCTGTGCTGCTCGGGGTGAGGAGGCAGAGGAGCTGGGGATGAAGCAGTGAAGTTGAGCTTGGGAAAAGGGGGGGTGGCAGGGATAAGGTGGATTAATTTTTGCCCTTGTTTGTCACCATCCAACTCTATTCTAACAGGCAATAAATCGATTTTCCCCAGGTCAAGTCTCTTTTGCCCATGACGGTAACTGGTAAGTGATCTCCCTGTCCTCATGTTGACCCACGAGCTTTTTCATCTTACTTTCTTCTACCTGTCCAGCTGTTGAAGAGAGGGAGTGAGAGAGCGGCTGGGTGGGTGTCTGACAGCCCGCCAAGGTCAACTCACCACAGAAACACAGGAGATGTTGCCACAGCTCAGGCCGCTGAGGTAGCAGCACCCATGCTATCCTTTTTCCGTGCCTGAAGTCTCACATTTCGTAACCCTTCTGTGCCAGTCTGCCGGTATTTTTACTTGTTAATCTCAGTGTACATTTTAGAGAAAAACAACAACCACCCTGTTCCTGATGTTTGAAACAGCTAATGCGAGACAAAAGAATTCCAAGTACTTAACGATCCACAAGGAATGAGTTGATTACAGTAAAGTTAAAAACAATCGGTAACACATATGCACTTGGATTTTAACCAGAGTCTGTTTTCTGCATTCAAATTTGCCAATCAGTTTCTAAGTCTCCCGTGTCAGCAGCTAGAACGGCCTGTTTCTTTTCAAACAATGAAAATGACTTTTAAAGAAAGCAACTTCCAACTTCATGGCCAAGCATCTGCAGGGTAAGATCAGGGACTGAGTCCATTACCTATGCCAGGCCCTGCCAGTCTGCATCTGGGAAAGATTTGCACAGAGATGCAGTTAGTGGAGCAAGGGACAAGATATCAGGAGAAATGGGGTTTGAGTGGTGATAAAATTCCATCCCTTGCTCATTTGAAATGTTTAGACAACTCACTTCATCTCACGGTGCCTCACTGCAAACACAAAGGGGGGAAAGAAATGATTTTCTGCTACTTCCAAAAGGAGCTGTAAAGCAGTATCTGGTTCCTAGCAGCTTTGGGATTGCAGGCAGTATAAAATGTGGAGGTAATTCTGATTTAATTTCACTCCTAAATTCTGTCAAAGTGCATCCAGTAAACAGGGAATATTCTTTATTATGACTAACAGCACCACAGGGTTTCCACCAAGACTATGAACCTACTCAGACAGGAAAAAAAGAAAATAAATAAGACTACACACACTCACAGATTTGGGAACACTTGATTCCTTCCATGTGTTTATAGGCCAAGCTGATGACAGCTTGCCCAAGGCTGCCCAGGACATCAGTGCCAGAGCCAAGAATTTACCTGTGACTTTCACTAGCCCTAATCCAGCACTGCAATCCGAATACTCTCCTTAATACTTTAACAAAATGAACGAAGAGGGAGGAAATCCCAGTATTAGCGGAGATAATTCTGATGAATCACAAAAACTATAGTATGGCTGGAACATGTGTTTCTCTCCCACGCATCAGAAACAGGGATGATGCAGATAATCCCCAACAAACCACTGCCTTGGTAAAACAATTAATTACTGACCTTATAAAAGTTTAACAGGATAAAAAAATCCTGCTAACAGAACAGCACAATGTACAATTAAGTTCTATCTTTTGATGAAGAAAACTCATTTGTACTAAAATATTGGGTGATTTATATTTTCTATTTCAACAGATCATTTAAGATTTAACAGATTGCTGAATAAATTGTTTAAATATGCAAATCATTTGGGCATTTTGTAGTATTTCTCCAAGGGCTTTTTCCCAGTAGTTCTCACCAGATCATGCAAATTACGAGTGATTCAGAAAAGGAAGCATATAATATTTTAATTGACAGAGTGTTTATTTCGGCTCCAGTTCTTTTACATCCTCCCTCTCAGATAACTAGAAACAGATGACCTCCAGGAATCCCCATATTCTGTGGGGCTCATGACAAAATCGAGTATTAGGAGAGACGGAGCACAGGAAATTAAGTGTTTTATGTAGATAAAATGAGCTGACTTGGGGAATACAAATAGTACTAAATTACACTATACAGTCTGCCCTGTACACCTAATTTCCATGATAAACGATGAGCTATAATGGGCATTCATGCATTCTTTGCACGGCATCCCCAGAACTTCATTTCGCCTCTCCCTATGTCCTGCTTAGGGGCTGGCAGCTGCCGCTTCCCGGGGGTCTGGGGGCAGCTCTGCCGTGGGGCTCGCCACCACCTCGACGCTCGGGGTGAGGGCAGCTCACCTGGCCGTCATTTCCACCGCCACACGCTGCTGCAGCCAGACCCCATTTCCATGAAGCACTCCCGACTTGACGCTCAGGGAATCTACGTTTCCACCCCAAAGCCACAAAAAGGAAAGGTGGTTTTCTCCTTTCCCATAACTGTCTCCTGAGACTAACTTTTTAATTACCCTACTTAACCACCAGCAGCCCAAAATCTGAACCTCGGGGCCAGAAAAGGAAAAAAAAAAAGGGAAAAAAAGGCAGCTTTTTCCTTAATGAGTCATGCACTGATTTAACTTAGGCACTACCTGGTGAAAAGGGTGAATTCTTAATTGCATGGCAGAATAACATTAGACAAAACATTACTTTTATTTCCTGGTTTTTTAAAGCTCAACCTCTCCACCAACCTAGAGATCAAGCAACACAGTCCCCGCTCAGTCCCTGCTAGCCAAATGGTTTCCCTCATGTGCTTCTGCTGAGAACCAAACCCTGCAGTGGCAGATTTGGGTACGCTGGCTGCAGCATACGTGCAGTTCCCCAGTGAGCCACTTCAATCAGAATCCGAGAAGAGCGATTCCAGCCCTGCAGCGTGGTGTGAGCTCTGCTACCTCATGCATTATTTCAGCATGAAATATTTATAAACTGGAGAACAGGGGCAGGCTCCTTCTTTAAAAAGTGTAATGAATTTTTTTTAAATGTATGAGCGCAACTTGTAAGAATCTGCAACTTGTTTCACATCCTGGGTTTAATAGCCCAGTCCCCACTCCTCATCCATACAAAAGGAGCCGAGATTTCACCTTGTAACTGATTTCACATGAAAAACTGAACTCTGACCAAGCAGCTGTTTTTATACCTTAGGATTAATTTTGCTTTTCTTTACATTAGCTCTTAACACCACACCTGTATATTTTTTTTTGTAGAAAACAAGAAAACCCCAGCATTTGCATTGTAATTATCTTTCCGCTGGTAGCAGTTTGTATTCTGAAATTAAAACAGTGGTCACAGTCTACAGTGACACACTGTCACAAAACTGGTCCTTGGAAAGCCATAGGGGACTGATTGTGGCAAATCTGACAACTTAAGGGCCAAACCAGTATTCCCATAATACAAAGCAGTTGATGGAAAAAGCCACTGACAGGTAGATTCCCTCACTCTACCAAATTACACGTGTAAAATCTAACTCCTGTTTTAGTTGGAAACCAGAAGGTGGGACTTCAAAAAAGCTGCAGGTAAATTGGTCCTCTGTGGGCACCAGGGTCCTCAGTGAGTGCAGCAGTCTTACAGCTTGGAGGACTTGGGGCTGAAGAGCACAAATCTCTGCAAATTAACCTTCTGCTTTGACATGTTACTCTGCTAACAAATTCTGCAGCAGTTACACAATTGACCTGTTCTCTCTAGCACTGATGAAGCTTTACTCTTTTTTTTTTTTACCTACAGATTTAGAAATATTTACCAGCAGAGAACTAATTGACTCTCAGGAGAACAAACCCAATTTTACTTCCTTTGAAACATCAGGAAAATAATTCCAGATGCGTAGCACCTCGCAAGCAGGAATACAGAAATTGTTACTACCTAGCATTTCTGAAGTAATTTGATTACAGAATAACTAATTACTTTTATTTTTCATGAAGCGTGGAGCAATTTCATATATATCTTTTGTATTTGCTATTTGGCAAAAGAAAGGTTAACTGACCTGCCTTCCACTTAGCCCTAAAACACGTGCTATCTCTGTCACCTGCTGCTAGTGTACACCTTAATTTATATTTCCTTCAAGTCTGCACTATAAATAGACTTCTACAGAGGTACTGCATGTGCAGAGATCCTTATAAATGCCAGGACCACTGTGAATCCAGCCCAAGGAGCCAAGAGACGTGCGTGGAGCTGAGCGCCGGAGCGTGCCACACAGCCTCTGCTGCCTCAGGGGAGCACAGCTTTCAGAGGGAATGGGCAACTCCTAAGTATCCTGGTTTAAACAGACCACAAAAAAAGCTTAAATCCAGTGACAGAACACTAAAAATCACTTATAACTTGGATTATCTGTGGAATTTTAAATTCCTGGTTTGGAAACGGCACTGTTTAAACACCAGGACAGATGTACCACAGCTAAGTTAGCAGATGCAAATCCTCTGAAACAAGACATTTGCATCCCCTTACTAAAGTGATAATAGGAGAGTACTAAAAGGAGTTGCTAAAAAGATTACATTTGTACTTTATTAAGGGTAGCTGGTCTGCCTTTAACCACTTATCTCAGTACAAGGAATCTTCCAGGAAATCAACCATTTGCTCAAGTTGATAACTTTCTTCCCACCTGGGGTCATCACTCCCCTTTGGTCATTCATTCCTACAGAACATCATCTGCTTCAGTGGCAGCTACTGCAGTGACAGGCACCACGTGGGGAACAAAACCCTGTACTTAATCTGTTTCTATCTTGCGGGACATATCCTTACCACCACCAACAAAAAAGGCTCCGTTTCACTCAGTGCAGCACAGGCTGTGCTAAACCTATGCCATCTGGTGCAGATGCACACCGTAAGTACCTATTTAAATTTAGAGAGCAGTTACAGCATGACCTGCAGACCATGGCACTAGATACTAATGTCTGAGCAACATTATGTGCTTCCATTATCACCTTGCCTTTTAAACAGAGCCCTAAAGCTGACAGCACATTAGCTATTTTTGCAGGTGGTGTCTCTGTTACACACTGCCTTCTTTGCGGCAATCTAACTAATTCACTGGAAACCGCCAGACATGGACTATACATTGCAATATTCACTGTCCTGCTTCCTGGCATTAAGTGAATACATTCAAAATGTATCAGCTTTACATCAAAGCACCTCTCTTGGAGTCAAACTCTGCAGTCTTGTGTTTAGTACGTGAGTTTGCTTCAGGTTCTAAATGGAGATTACACCGATTTTTAAATGCACTGCTTGAGAGCTTGAGACATCCAGGGGAGCTGTAGTAAAATCTATATCCATGTCATCAGTTCAGAAATACATTTGATAGCTTCAGTCCAGTTTTTGAACTGAAAGGGATCCAGCTCCCAATAACCATAACTGGCTATTAAGCCACCATAACCGACACCAGTCATGATACTGACTCATCAAGTCAGCGGTAGGACTGAAAAGCAAATGCCATTTCTGCTCAGGTGGAGGAGGAAAGGATAGTTTTATTGCTAGGAAGGTGACAGTCCTCCAGTCTCTTCCACCACAGCCCATTAAATATAGCGTGAAGCTTCCCACTGATCCCCTGGGAGCCGAACTGGGACCCAGGTTAAAAACCAAGTAGATTTTAAAAGAAGTTCATTACAAACAAAACAAAACAAACGAAACCATCTACATGGGTTACAGCAAATCCATACACTCTGAGCACAACCGCTTGTACTTACAAAATAAACAGTATTTTAAACAACACTTTGGCCCTTGTAAAATGATTCAAGAAATGTTACAACACGTCTTAGCATAAAACTACTCTGGTTCCCGCTAAACACAAAGGCTTTCAGAAACTTGTACCAGTGTTGGAAAGGTCACTTAGGTTCAGACATCACTATGTATTTCGCAGTAGATGCTTCTTCCTTATGCCCCATTCCTTCCGAGAACCTGCCCAGTGGGTTCTCTGAAAGTGCAACCCCTCCTGCCTTACTGACCCCACTAGAGTAAAATGCCACCTTCTCCTCCTCTTCCTCCTCACTGCCCTGGTGAGGTGGGGTGGGAGAACTTGGGGTTGGGTGGTCACCTCCACATGTGCATGGGTGAGCTGACCGTGCAGAGGAGCGAGCTGCCTTTCCGCGTGCTGCTAATGCAGCCAGAGTACCAGCAACCTGGCAGAAAGAGGACCTGATCCATTAAACAGCTTCGGCCAGTTTCTCATACCCTGAAAACAGGTTGGGATTCCAGGAGGGGGATTATTAGGTGGATGATGTTGCTCCACAACCCCTTTCAGCTCCCACACTCCGCAGGTCGCTCTGCAAGACAGAGTAAACATCCCTGGGAACCAGCGCTTCTATTTGGAGGATGATAAACTCTGCTACCCCTTTCCTGTCTCTCCTCGAACACGACGCGCCCCTGGAAGGGGCAGATATGCTCCACCATCACCTGTCATTTCTCCCACCTGCCTGCTGAGCCCTGCCACCACCTTTGTGAGCTCCTCTGGACAGAGAGCTTACCATGAACTAATACAATTACATAAAGTAAACCAAACCGATCACTTGACAGAGCTATTAAATGGCAAGATGAAGGCAACAACTGATTTGCCAGGGAATAATCAAACACTTTGAGAAGTTATGAAGAAGCAAAACAGTAAATTCGCCCTGACTTTGGATGGGAGAGGCTTTACATCAAGGCACTGTCTTCTTAAAGTAGCTAGATCCGTGCAGTAAACCACAGGGAAGGTAGTCCCTTTCAGCAGACAGTTTCTGGACAAATTTCTAGAGGCCATTTACTGAACAAAGTTGTATGGTACGACATCCTGGTTCGCAAAGATGGTAGAATGCTACAAAGATTCTATGCTGGTAATGCATTGCTATGATGATCGGGCTCCAGCTATCATTTCCATCTGTTTTATTTCAGAGATTAAAATGGCATACATGAACCATACATCAACCATCACTATGCATGTGGACCAGGGGTATTTATTACCAGTCCAAGTTCCACAGCCTCAACAAGATTCCTACTGACTTCAAGATAAAACAAGTTGGCATTTCCGTAACCATTGGAAATCTGTTTTCAGACTGTAGAAATTAAGCCTGAGACAGACATATAAAGGCAGATTTTTAATTTTTTTTTAAAAAGACAGTCTTGAAAATATCTTGCTAAAAATAAAACTAAAAAACTTATGTTTCATAGATTAAATATAACACTGCTACAAAAAATATGCTAAGTAGCTTAAGAGAATGCATATATTGTTACTGAAATCTATTTCAAACAGGATAGAGCTTATTTTCACTCTCTTCTTGACCTTTATTTGAGAAGATGCCCTGAAACTCTAGGCATTTTGTATTACATCTCATGGCACTAATTCAAAGGAGTTTTCAACCTATATTCCACTATCAGAGATCACAGTGCAATCCAAGCCTGCCCTCCCTCCCCCACTTCATTCACCATCTTGGACAGCTTTCAAAAATAGGAATGCAGTCACATCTGATTAAGAGTTTATTTATTATATTTCATGGTTTAGCAGAAATAATATAAAGACATTAGTGGAAACTACGGAAAGATTAAGAACCAGAGTAATTGAGCAAGCAGAGAATGCAAGGGCTTTTTGAGGTGTGCATGTGTTTTCTTTTTGGTTTTTTTTTTTTTAAAAAGGAACAGGAAAAAGCCATGGTGCCGAGACTAAAAAGTCAGGAAGCAAGTGCACTGAAGTCAGCGTACACAAAGACATGCAGTTTTCCAATACAGGGGGTAAAATTTTGGCCACGGAAAGCAATGTCCCAAAAGCCAGGGGTGACTCCACAGGAGACCACCTGCAGAAAGTCTGAGTCTTTTGAGGCCTCCCAGAGCCTTTTCTCTGGAAGTAAGCCTCTTGCTAGATACATGAAAACGGGATCTGGGATCCCTAAACACTTTTGAACATAAGGGCTGGAGAGCACTTTGTTATGTTTTTAATTAGGTTGCATAGATCATTTTTCATTGCATTGTCACCGAATTCCTGAAACACCACAGTAAAAATGACACTTAATTAGAATGCTGAAATTTTTATTGCCTTTTCTTAACGTGCTAACATCACAGGAGAACACATTTTGTGTTCAGAAAAGTTATGCCACAGAAAACAAGAAAAAAGCATCCCTGCAGTGCTTTGCTCATGGTTGTTTGTCCTGGCCAGGAGGTACTGCCTCTCCAAGGAGAGGGTACACTCAGTTCTCTGGCCCTTGGGCTTCTCGTTTGCGCTATCCAACTAACATTTCATCTGGCATCAGCTATGATGAATCAGCAACAGCTGGAATAAGGCCAGCAACATATTTCATATGATCTGGTAAAGAATTTTGGCCATCAAAAGCCCAAGCCACTTACAGGTCTGAAACTTCCCACAGCAAGATCAGAGAGGTGATCTTTTGTACTACTGCATGTAATATGCATTAAGGGGCCGAGTTAAAATCTGTATAGAGATATACATGCCTTATACATTGAAAACATCTCCTTCAAAGACATATACAAATGTTACAATCCCACTGCTCCCTGATAACCATGTAATTGAAGGCTGCACCACAAAGTATACAAGAGGAACAAATTAAGGTCACAGAAACCCCGTAAATCGGTCATCTGAGAACTTCCAAAGTGCATTCATTTAAAATGTATCTTTCTCACACACACACATTTAGGACCAGGGATTTTGCATTTACATCCTAGGTCCTGACTGGAATTGGAAAATTTTCAGTGCTAGTACTAATCCCCAAAGAACCTCACTGCAAACAGCCCTCATTACATGATAATTCTTTGCTGCCTCCACTTTTTGACATGTCAGCCGGTTCTTAATCCTTTTAACTTCTTAATGAAGGAGTAGTTACACAACGGCGGTGTCCTGTGGAAGGTCACTGATCTGTCCCTTGAGAGCACTTCCCTGGCACATGCCATGGAGAAAAGGGCTGCGATCCTGCTCACTGGGACAGACAGCTCTGGGACACACACCTTCTGGGAGGATGAGGCTCCCAATCTGGGAGAAACAGCAGCAGGCATTTAGGGCTGAGGAGTAACACTGCTGCGACGCACAATCTCCTCTGAAGAGATGTCCTGCTTGCAGCTCAGCTCCTTGGGCAGAGGCAATGACAGCTCCTACCCAGGAGCTGCAGCCCAGCCTGCCTCGGGACAGCTGATCCATGCCTCCACACATCCCTACAGCATGAGCAGCACAGCATTGTCCCCGCCCCGGGAACAGCAGCGATGACACTGAGCCTGCGTGAAGAAGAGAAAGGAGAGCTTTTTCATCTGAACTGTTACAGTCCTGTGGTGGACAGGCTGCACTTTCTAGCCCAAACTGCTTTTATTTTGGCTCCTGGGCCTGTTTGGAGCTGCTACAGCGGAAGAGCAAACGCCTGGTGAGGGGAGCTCTTCCAAGTGACCTGCTTGTGGCCAAGGCTTTTGTGTTGCTGCAGTCATCATGAGTGCTTTCCAAGTCCACCAGTAGGCCAGGCAGGTGGGACAGAGTCAAAAAGTAAAATCAGCTGGCTGTTTTCTGTGGAAGAAGCAGCTAAAACCCACAAGAATAAAATAGGACTGGAAACACTTGGCTACAAAAACAGGTGCCAGTTTGAAGTTCAGCCTCAAGCAACTTCTTAAGTAGGTCAGAGCACAAAACTCAAAGCTGAAGATTTGAATTCACAGGGGCAGAAACCTCCAACCCCGGTTTTATAGCACAGGCACCTGGACAGAAAGGTTTGTATGCTCTTGCGAAGCCAATATGAAGATTTTGTTGACAATACCAAGGAAAAAGGTACTTTTCACACCTGAGCATGGCCAGAGGAGCACAGGGAATCCTTATGGTACTGGAGCTGCTGCAACACTCTTCTAGATGGGCCAGAGACAGCCCAAATGATTGTTTGCCAGTTTTGGAGGAAAATCTCGTAGCTCTTCTCATACTGGACCATATTTTCAGCCAGTGCATGTCAGTATAAATTAACTGACTTGAGGATTTTGCCCAGTTAGCTGACAGTTTGTATATCGTGACAAAAGTTGAAAAAAAAATGGAGTGATAAAAATGTAGCAACAGCTATAGCTGTGCTACTGGTGGTTATGAAGGAGCTGTTAGTTGTGGCAGTTATTAAAACCATTCAACGCAAGTGACAGATAACAGTAATAAATCAGTTGACTTGTTTCACACATCCACGTATCCAGTGTTTTTTGTGAGCACAGCAAGTATTCAGCCTGGAAAAACAATGTCATCTCATTACAAAGCCCTATCAGCAACTGCAACATACCTTAAATTATTGACACATAACAAAGTCAAAGTGAAAACCCTCACCTGAGGGGTAGCTCCTTCAGATTTAAATAACAGCTGCTAACTGGTAACTTGCTTTCCAGTTACCGGTCTCACAGAGCAGTAATTGCTTTTATATTAGCTAAAAGAGGTACTGCATTTTCCATCAATGCAAGGGCTGTATCCTGACTGGGTGGCCTTGGCAGCCTACTGGGAAGGTGCAAGAGGTTACCCATGCAGTGAGAGCATGTCCTCACCAACCACCAGACCTCCCTGTCCTCCCTGTCAAGGTCCCAGCCTCTCCTGGAGTGGCCCCTCCGGCCAGCCCCTACTTGCCAGGTGAAGGCTGAGCACCAGGCTGGACCAGCGCACCCAAAACTGTGCCCTTCCCAGAACACGGCACCATGGGCAGGACAGGGAGGATGAAATGCAGGTATCCACCAGTGATGGGCAGCAGGGTCAGGTGCCCGCCAAGCGAGCACGCTCAGGGGAAGAGCTCATAGCTACCGAGGTGCAACCTGCCCTTTTCCTACAATTACGGAGCACAAATGCAATGAGCAATTCTCCTTTAAACCCCAGTATACAACGAGGCACAGCAAGAGTACCAAGCAGCAGTTTTCCATCTTTGATGCAGCCCTGCTCTCCCTGACGCAGTCTGGGCAGCTGGAAGCTCCTCAGAAGGAGTCCTGGTGATTTTCTGCATGAGCCAGCAAGCCTCCCACCGGGGAGCAACCTCCCCATGTTTTAAGCAACAAGAACTTCCAAGTAACACAACTTCTTCTTCACATAAGAGATGAGTCAACGTTTAACGAGAGTCTAACCTAGTTGTTTCAAGTTCCTGGGGTTATTTGGGATTGCAAGTAGCTCTGTGATGACAACAAATCTCTGCAAGGAAAATAAACCAGAAGTAGACAGACACTTAACTGATGCTGTTTCAGAAGTACCTGACTGTACCTGTACCTGACATACTCCAAATGACACGGAGAAAAACTACAGACGTTATTTTTCTGAACTCCTAAAAATACCTGACGACCTAGTGGGCACTCAGCACAGAGTGGTCATCACAACAGCCTCCCTGCAGCCTCCCACCACCCACCTGCCTGAGTGGGATTCCCTGGCATGGCTACCCAGCTCTTTGGAGGGGACTGCGTGGCTCTTCAGATGCTTACTGGGGCATCCTTCTGGGGAAGTACTCACAGACATGCAGAACAAAACCTCCCTTGTAGGAAGCAAAAAAAAGACCCTCCCTCCTTTAAACAAGGATGCACGGCTGAAAATCCCAAAGCTGCTCTGTAACTTGCCAAACCGGAGTGAGGTAAACCAGGGCTGTTTCTCCAGCAGTGCAGAGGCCAGCTGACACACAGAGGTAATTGTCCCCGCTGGATAAACAATACCGATCACCGTCTGCTGCGCAGATGCCAGCCTAGAGGTCAGCTTGTAAGTAGCTGCTGTCAGCCTGTGACTGCAGAGGAATACGGGAGAGACCCTGTACCTATCAGTTTGCCAAGAGCTTCACAATGTTTGATGAGCCCAGGCCCAAAACGGAACATTCTGACTTCTCTGGCTAATGAGAAAGGACCTTCCTAGGTCATCAAATCCATCCCCTGCTAGCGCAAGCAGACGAGCCATAGAGGCCATTTCACGAGCTGATCATGCTTCTTCACACACCTACTTCAGAAGAAAGAATGACTGGGGAGGGGCATGAGGAGCAAGCAGGAAAAATTTCCTCTCCTGAAGGAGAATATGGGATTTTAATGCAAAATAAATTACGTTAGAAGACAGCGACAACGTAAGCTTACCAAATACACATGTTAAATACCATAGCTCCCCTCCTAATCTCAGCACATTACCTTAATGTAGCGTATTATTCGAAACATACAGCAGACATGCCACTATGTTTACAGCACCCCTGTCATATAGCAATTTTGAAAGCATTATTGTCAAGCTGACATTTTATTACATTTCTGGAAATATGCTAATTCAACATTAAGTTTTGTTCAACAATCATGAAGGCTCAGGCACAAAGATGTATTGTGCTGTACTTCAGACAATTTTAAATTTGTTGTTGAAAATGGAGAATGAAGGCCATAACTTTTCATCCATCCCTGTCCCCTTGAAGCTCTATTATTTCGCTCTCCACTGGAATTTAATATCAAATTATTCCTGCAAGGAGCCACCGGAGGAAAGCAATGCGAGGTAAGCAGATTGGCGATCCTGTCATCCATTTTCATAATTTCAGTTTATGTAAATAGGCCAGCTATTTCCAAGTCAAACACAGGGTTACCGCCATGGACCGAGCAAACAATATTAGCTTTCAGCCATGTAAATATATTAACTATCATCAGACATAGCCTCACTGGGGTCTTTGGGGACTAGGATCATGCGGCACAGCAAGTGGTCAGCACGCTGCAGTGCAGGAGAAGCTGTGCCCCAGAGCAGAGATGTCAGCAAACAGAAAGGCAGACAAAAATAACTGTTGACTTAAAGAATGCAACGTTTGCACATAAGATGCTCTGACAAAATAGGTTTGTGGGAAGGTTACTCTTTACTTAGATTAGATTAACACCAAGGCTTCTCACAGCTGAGAGCGCTTTTGTGCTGACATGGCACACAAGGACTCCTCACATGCAAGGCCATTCTCCATCCCAAGAGGTTTTCATGGTTTTCATCTGCATATGCTTACCCCTGGCATATTCAATGTCTGTATTCAGACATCAAACTTTGGCTCCAAGTAATCAAAATTCTGCCCATAATCCAAATAATTCATCTTTTTTTGTGGTAGTTTATACTGCTTTCAGAACTGAGGAGCCATCACCAGCAGGAGTACATGCTACGTGGATGGCAGACAGGCAACGATGCCCAGACACTGTTGCTTTGCCTGACAGGATATTGTGAGCACAAGACTGCAGCAACTGAAAAACGTGTTTTGAAACCCTTGGAAGAGAATATGCTACACAAGTGGAAAGCAAAGACGATTACAAAAAAGCTGTATTTTTTACACAAAATATCGCAAGAACAAAATGCTTGTTACTCTTCCAGGAAAATCTCAAAGATTTCAAGAGATGTATTTCAACAAGGTCTTGTACAAAATACTATTAGAGTTGCTTTAGTCCCAGCAATGAAAAGGTAAGTGTTAAATTTATGCTGGCTGCCTTTTTTCTCTCCTCTTGGTTTACATTTCCAAAGCAGCAGATGAGGAAAGGTCCAAAAGCTCAGGGACTTGAAGGATTTGATCCAAACAAAAGAATTAAGAGCTTCTGTCATGTACTGTTTAAACAACATCATACTATAAGTGCTACTTATACGTAAGTAATTAATTTTGGCTCTCTCCACTGCTTGTCTGAATTCTCCTCAGTCTGCTATTAGAACAATTCTGCTTCTCTTTTTCTCCACGGGTCTATTGCAGAGATGCTGCGACACGGGAACAAGTGCTCTGCAGCGCTCTCCTCCCTCCTGCCCATTCACCACCCCAGCCAAAGTCGCAGAGGCTGGCTGGGCTGGAGCGCTCCTGGCAAGGGGGTCTCGCAGGCTTCACGGCGCCTTGAACTCCAAATGCCAAGCGCTGCCGATGGGCACCACCGATGGGGTGCTTTGACAACACAGATACCAGAACAGGATCGTACCACCAGCCAGTACTCTAGATGGCTTCAGTGTTGTAGGAAAATGGCAAAGTAGAATTTCAAAAGAAAACTGATTATAAGATAATAACTGTGTGTATATTTACACACATACATACATATATATACATGTATATACATATACACATCGTGTAGAAAAGGTAATAGGCAGCAGCTGCAATCCCCTGCCCTCTCCTTGACAACCTACCTGTTCTCCCCAGTTTATGTTACCTTACCTGGTGGGCTGCAAACTGCTCCTGGGGGACTCTGTCCTCTGAAGTGCAAGACAGAGGTGGCTCCCCCTCCATGGTGGGACATGACACTCTCCAAGGCTAACTGCTTCCTTCCTGTCCCAAATGATTATTTCTATTCTGTTCCTTTTAATGAGGAGGAGGAGGAATTACCAGCAGTCAGGGGAGAGAAGGAAAGGCCCTCTCTAACCCTGCTGTTGGAAGGGAAAAGTCAAAGGCACCGGCACAACAGGAGTAAGCAGTACAGAGTATCAGAGACTAAAACTGCAGTTGATCTGATAGCGTAAGGACAGACATTTGGGACTGCATTTTATATGTTATTCCTAGTTTACTAACACTGGTGTCCTATGGGCTGCTCAACAGCTGGAAATAACTACAGGGCAGCAGTACCTTTAATTAACCTTCATTAGATCACCTTGACCATGGACTGTATAAAGGACTGGAGTAGAGATAGTTTGCACAGTCCCTTCACGCTTCAATAGCAGCGTAGCAAGTCCACAAGGCACCTAAAAATAAGGTTCACTGTGTCTTGGCTAATGAACAGATGTTTCAACAATAGCTGTAGATCCTTAGTACCTCTTGTGCTTGTGACAAACTGTACCATGGGCCTCAATAAAGAGAGAGAAACTGGAACATTCAGCATAAAACCAAGCCTCCCTTGTGAGCAAAAGGAATAACTCCATTTAATGATAGCACTAAAAATCTCTTATCTGTGTGGATGAGCCAACAGAGGGAGATACAATGATGAAACATGCCTGTCCAGTTTCTGGTATGAGTGTCTCTCCATCCCATACTAAACACTTAGGTATGGAGTAAGTCCCAGGAGAAATCTTGTATTTTACAAAAATAATTCATTACAGGGAAAAAAGAAAGTTTTTTATGATAGCGGAAGTGATTCTGAAAGTAAATGTCACAACTTTTTTCTTTTTTAAATAGAGAAAAATCATTGAGAAAACTTAATTGAATTTCCAAAGATTAAATTAACTGTGGAATTTCTATCTAGTTGATGTTATAAATCTTGAAGGAACTTGTGGCTGCCCTGTGAATTAATAGTTCATTTCCTTTAATTTTTAATAACTCATTTTAGATGCTGAACTTTGTTTCTGTACCTTAAAGAGGTGCATTAAGATTAGAATGACAGTTTATCTTTCTAGGACAATATTGTTCAAATATTGAATTAGTGCTACAGGTTTTATTTGGATCGGTTGCAATTACACTGTGCGCAGCACTGAATGGCCCTCTTGCACAGCTTTTGACCCAGAAGTATCTTCATTAATAACCCTGCTCTGAGTTGGTGTGATATTACTTACTACAGAGCTATCAGTACAAAATGCAACAGGCTAACCCTCTGAGAATCCCACAAGCTCAGTGAAATCTCAGAATTAGCCAGTAAAAGAGAAATTCTCCAGCTGGGGTTAGGGGAGGCAGCTATGCACTGGATGTGCAGGGAGTGGATGAGTCAGCTGAGGTGGGATTTGTCCTGTGTATCTCCTGACCCGCGAGGAGTGACACACCTTATTAAGCAGTGCTTGAACTGGGAGCAAGGGAGTATGAAGTAGCAGTGAACATGGAAGGTACCATGGTGACTAAAAAAAAGAAAGAAAAAAAAGTTTTTTTTCCTAACACTTGGATTCAACAAGGTCCTTGAGCTTACAACTTGTCCCATTAGAGCCAAGTGCATGAAATCCCCACTGAAGTAATTAGCTTATTGATTTCAACATGATGAGGACTCTATCCATTGCATCTCCTCACTGCCTTGAAGTCACAAATGCATTTAACTACTTTGCTGAACTGGTGCCTGCCTAGCAGATTACCTGAATTCTTTCGCAAGCTTTGGATGTACAGATAACTGAACAAAGTTACAGATTCTTATCAAATTCAGAGGTGGACCTTTCCCCCACTTGAAAAAGGGAAAGGTGTGTGTATGTGTGGGTATAAAATAATAGACAGAAGGTAAAATTCTTATGAAGGAAGGAAGTATTCTTGTGATCAACATAATCCCCAGGCTCAGCCTTTATGTCAGTCTTACTAAGTGTTAAGAAAACATTTGTCTTTTACGTGACCGAACCTTATGGGAAAATCCTACAGGCTTCCAAAACAGACCACTGCAAGTGATAAACAAAAAATTATCTCTCCTTTTCACTGAAAAATCTTTTTAAAATAAACAGTGCAGTATAAGCAAGCTAATTTCACTGAATTCCTTATGAATGTTTATTTTTCCCTCTTAAAGAGTTTTCTGTAAGCACAGAGAGCATTTCAGTGATTTATACCTTAATGTTGCCATTTTCAGGCCAAATTCTAATGATCTTCCAAATGATGAAAAACAGATGATCCACAGGGATGTCAACAACTCAAGTTTTAGCACAAAACCGTGCTAGCCTTTTTCAATATGAACAACTGAACTTGCATGTTTACAAAGACTTCCAGTTTTCACTAAAAAGAGTATTCTAGCTCTTATTGCTACCTACTAAAATAAACCCCCTTAAACTTCCAAAAATGATCAAACAAACAAAAGAACCCGGTCCTGTTAGTCTCAAGCATTTCAAAACAGTTTGTCAGACACCCCAAAAAAAAAGAGGTTGGAGATGGAGCGGGAGCTATCTTTTGAGAGCTGCTGTTTGGCAAACAAACCAGTTTTTTCCCATTTTGAGCTGCTTGTCACAACACAGGGTCAGAAATGAAAACACAAAGGGCTAAAGAAGAGGCACCCTGTGTTTTAATTCTGGTGCTGACAAGGGTTTCCTCTGCAACTGTCGTTAAGAGCAGATACTGCTCTGGTTGTAAATCTGATCACACATTCTCCACTGAAGGATATGAACTGGGACAATAGGCATGGAACAAAAAACAATTGG
This sequence comes from Burhinus oedicnemus, assembly GCA_008921705.1. Taxonomy (NCBI): domain Eukaryota; kingdom Metazoa; phylum Chordata; class Aves; order Charadriiformes; family Burhinidae; genus Burhinus; species Burhinus oedicnemus. The sequence goes on from VFFE01006913.1 coordinate 303,597, forward strand.
AAGTTCAAACACTTTGCAAAGGTCACATTTTGAATACCAGTTCTCTCTCCAGCAGACCTTACAATGAAAATGTGGTGTTTCTCCAAGCTGTGGTTAAGCATCCCCACACACAGAGAGAGTTGGATACCTCTCTCGCAAAGGTTTTCCGAGGCTGAAGCACAGACAGCATGCTTCCACAGGTACTCCAGATGTTGAAGACCAAGGATTTGAAGGCTGAATTACTGTTCATCTCTTAGACAGAATGAAAGGGAAATGGTTTTAGTCTAATTATGAGTCTTTCCCTTACCGATGACATGTTCATAGCCAGCCCCCAGCACTCAGCACACGCATCCTGAAGCTCTGCTCCATGTGCTCATTCAGGGAGACTCGCCTGATCAGAAGCCACAACTCAAGCCAAATGGAAAAAATAATTATTGAACCAGGCCTTTGGTGCACCTCTGGCATCATATCAGAAGTCACAAAGCCAGCAACATGAAATGTCAACTGCCAGGTAAATTGCAGTTTTACATATTGTCCCAAAGTGCTTCAAGCATGAGAAATTTTGAACATTACACTGATAAAGAGGAACACAATTTTATTTTAAGCAGAGTACCATACAACTGTAGTGAAGACACAGAACCAACCCCAACCCATATGCTGCTTCACATATTTACTGTGGGATGTCTGAAAGTGTCTAATTTTAGTTATTTGGAATCTATAGTGAATGCCAAGTTTCCTGATTATTTTTTTTTTTTTTATTCACAATGAACTCCAGAGGCTACCTCTCTGTATTCCTAACTTTTAAAATGTTAATTCTGTCCTTTGGTGCACTCCTCCTCCATACCCACCCTCCATCCTGTATTCTTGTATCAAGCGAATCAGCTTAAGGGACATTCTTCTTTTCATGAACCAAAATGGCTTCTCTGAGGTCAGCTGCTTTTCTCAAAAGTACTACTGGATACAAAGTACTTCTCATCAAATGCCACACTTATATACACTACATGCCCCTTTTCCTTCAGTTTTGCAGGCTGAGGCATGCACACAATTTTTATGCTAAATGTATTCTCTGCCTCTTTTCCTCCCATTCTCTCTGTCTGCCTTCCTTCCTTCCTGGCCAGATTGTGCAACCTTTAGACTTAAAACAAAACAAAAAACACACCCCAAAAAATCACCCCCTCCAACATACATTAAGTTCATGTAAATAACACCTGACATTTCAGCGGTCACTCAACAGGCTGTTGCTTCCTCATTATCTCTGAGAAGATTTTTCCACCTATTCTCTTGCAAATCACCATCCACTACCTATCATGAGATCACAGTTCTCTAAAGTTTTTATTTACTTTTTCCTCTAGTTACTTTTGAAGTCTTTGGAATCATATGTTTTGTTTTATTTTGTTTTGTTTTTCTAAATAAAAGTTGCCTTAGAGTAAGCCACTCTGAAGACATTCTGAAACTTCATACACTTTGCAATGTAATGTAGCATTACTGCATCTTAGCTTTCTTCTTCTGCTTAAGCCAATATTCCAGTTTACTACCCTTAAAGACTTACCCAGGAAAATACGGACCAATCACCACAGCTGAATACTTTATCAGTGGGTTTTCTTAAATACTGTGGGCCAAATCTGGGTCTAAGTCCCTTCACTTCCACTGAATATTCAATTGGCCCATCAGTATTCATTTGAAAGAACAGCTGGACTATTTGTCCTCTATGCTCCATTATTTACCTGGAATCTGGGATTACTTCACATCAACTCAACAGCTGCTGGTCGTGAAGTGATGTGAAAGAGCAATGGCAGCCTCCAGAAGCACCCCTGACAGCATGCAACTACTGACATCTCTGCCCAGAGAGCTCCCCGTGACTCAAAAGTTACCTCTCGTCGATGACAAACACAAGGCACAATGTGGTGGAAAAGACTAAACTGGAAATTAGCCCACAGAAATTCCACCAGGATAAGCATGAGGGGCAGACAATTTGGGGCCTCTCAGAAGCAAATAAAAAGGGCACTGTCAGAAACACACACACAAATTTGGGTTCTGCAGAAGAAACCCCTTTCGTACCGACTACCACCTCTGAGGAGCTCTGGGGTTTGAGGCTGGAGCTGAAGGCAATAACCAGATGTCGCCAATTCCTCTGAGTGACAGAAGGCAAAATGCTGCCGGTTGGTTAGCTAGGGAGATACTGTCGTTGTGGGCAAACCTGGAGCATCTGTCACGGAGAAAACACGCTGCAGTCCTCACAGTCCCTAGCCTGGTAGCAAGCTGCAGAACCAGACGCAGCACAGGGAAACTGATAAAAGGTCAGTCACAAATGATACAGTAGCTTAGAAACTAGCTGAGGAGGAGGAGGGCAGTTTGAGTTTCTTGACTCAAAGGGCTGGGATGATGCTGAAGGCTGGGAAGGGTGCCTCCACACTTTCTTCTGGTGGGGAGTGAAAAGGTGGGCAAGGAGGATCAGTCTCAGCACTCAAGCATCCCTGCACCTTTTCCTTCATCCCACAGACACAGCTCCATTATGCTGCATAAGTTCAAACATACATTTGTAATTTGTCCAAGAAAAAAACATTTTTAGAAGGGCTAACTATCAAGTACTAGATGGCAAGGAAATAAACAGAAGGAAATGCATATGCATCAGAGGAAATAATGACAGGCTGTAGCTATGGAAAACCAGTAGGAAAGGAAATATACCTGGAACATTAATGCTGTAACAACTTGCTCTGAAAGGGTAGGGGCAAGGAGGAGGAAGAATGTGTTACTTTACATTAGAGATGCTCGTGGGATTACAGATGACTCAATCACAGACTTTGAATGCTTACAGATTATACCTGTAGTCCAACTAAAGAAGGAGTTACTGGAACGTCTCTTACAGGCCCTGAAATACTAATACTAAAGTGAGTTGATAACTCTGCATCTGTTCTTCATGTGTGGAAAGAAAAACAGGCTAATCACAGATGCACACAGCCTGGAGGATGTTTGCTGAAAACCCCATCTGACTAAAGAAAAAAAATTCCCCGGTGTCCTAAAAAGATGATGATTTTTTAAAACAGAAAATTCTGAAACCCTACATGGAATATCTCAATGTTGAATCTCATTTTAATGAGTGAAGAGAGTTAATTGATCACCTAAAAGCTACAAGCAACTTAAGTATCAATGATCATGAACTAGTCACAATGACTTTGTTTGAAAATCAGTGTATACATTATTGCCTGGTGTTTATAGTCTGTTTGCAGAATTGCTGGCATATGGGCCTAGAAAGAGAAGAGTGAGAGGCGTGAAACAGAAGTGAGAATTGTTGAAAGAGAACCTACTGTACACCAAGAGGCCTTTCCAAAACCGCAAGAGAGAGTTATGCTTGTGAAAAAAGTCATCCCAGAGAAGATAAAGAGCAGAAACTTCAGAAAGACATGTAGATCTATAAAGAATGGAGAGAGCAGAGATGTTAGTGGAAAATAAATGAAGATGCATAGGCAACCTCTAAAGGAGCAATGGAGCCAGTGCAACACTGACGACTACTAATGGTGTTTCAGGCAGTAAAAAGGCACTTCTGAAAGCACCCATGCAGATTGAGTCCATTGTTGGGTGCAGACAGTAGGATCAAAAATGGTGACACGGGAAAAGAAGGATATTTAAAGAACAGCATTATGTGGAATTATCAGGACACACAGTTTGTTGGATTAAAAATAGTTCTTTAGAAGATTTCAATACACAGTTGTTAACAGAAAGACATAAGCAGATAGGGCGCTAGTGGCCACTTCCAAATTCCAGGGATCGTGTCTTCATCTCGCGCAATTTCATCAGTTTGTCATTTTGGGGTGAGGCAACATGAAACTTCTACGGGAAAAGGTTGCACATACGAAAAAAGACCAATATAGTGCCAAATAATGAGAAAGGAAGGTTATTCTTATGGATCATAGTTAAAGTCACAATAACATCTTTTGGAATGTCACTAAATGCAAGGCAGCAACCCTAGCAAAGCACAGTGCAGGCTTAAAGCAGTAGACATGCTTTGAAGACTGTGACTTAAGGACTTAGAGCTGTAACAAACTGCTAAGTTCATTTATGTCTTCTGTGATCATCACAGATAGCTCCTTCAAAATAGGTGCTCAAAGAAAGATACAGGAAAAAATAATCTTAGCAAGGCTTCTGTCAAAACCCCGTGCTCAGCCCTGCTAGCGACACTTCAAGAAGGAAGTGAAAATACTAGAGGGAGCTCAAAGGAAGGCCGAAGAATTGACCCCTGGGCAGGGCAAAGCAAAACAAAGCAAATCTTACATGTGAGGCTGACAGAGTTCACCCAGCTCAGTGATAAGGTTGAGAGCTGTCATGATGACTATTTAGGGCCACATTTCAAACTCACAGATAAGTTAAGAGCTGACAGTAGGAATTTCAACCTTCAGTTCCCAGAAAAATTTCCCAGCAATATTAGTAAATGAACAATAGAACATTTTACCAAGACAAATGTCAACTCATTATCGCCGGAAGTTTTCAAAATGAGATTACACATGTTTAAAGAAGACACGCCCAAAACAGCTTTTTGGAAAAAAAAATATCTATGGCTTAATCGCGCAAAATGTCAGGTTAGAGGACTATAATGACTCCTGACTGGTCTTTGAGTCTGTGAATTGGAGTACTTAACCATAAAAAATTAGAAGAATCGGATGTCTCTGAGACATATTGTGGTAAACAGCACTTGTAAGAGCCCCTCCAGTATTCAAAACCATCCAGATACACACAAACCCTTCCAATGTGTCAGAGCCACTCGCACTCAGCTCTAATTCAATAGCTGTTTACATTTGTTAAATAAACATACAAAAGACTAGGTGTCAACCTGGCACTGAAGGCACGGTTCGAACATTTCAGCAGTCACTCTAAAGAATCCCCTGGTCCATCCTTTCCAAAGCAGAGCTCTTAGGCTAGACAAATGCCAGTGATGTTCACGTGGAAGTGGGACACGAAATCCGCTTGCTTTGTTGCTCTATGGGAAGCCTCCTTCCTCTAATGATATCCTATGCTATTCTGTCCATTATTCCTAACGACTTGTGAGCTGGCATAAGGTATTCAAAACTGCACCTCCTTCCACACATGTAAATGGAAAAGCAATTTTGGAATGAGAAAAGAAAAAAAATATCAAAGCTGGCATTCCCTAGGTGAGCGGGGAAAAAAATCACTTGTCATTCTCTAACAGTAATCAATCTTAAGTACATGCTTTTTTATTTCCAGAGGAATGAAGGATTCTGGTGCTCTATCATCATTTTATTTACTTTAGCTCAGGAAGCGTCTGATCTGCTTTAAAAACTGTGGATCAATTCTGTATTAAAATACCATCACTCTGCCTACTCCTTCAAAATGCTATAAAATATGCTGAAGGGAACGCTGGCATGTTCCCCAGGTACCATGGCTAAAACAAAACCTGCAACAGACAAGTCTTTTTAGAAAAAGCAACTACCACCTTCCCACTCACTCCTCCCCAAGCACTGAGCAGTCTGTATGACGTACCTCTTCTTCCTTTCCTGGTTTTAGTCAAGAATACAAACCAAAAATACGTCACAGACTGCCTGCTAAAGGTTAAGGAAATTACTGGTGTGGTTGATGAAACAGAAGGTAAGACGCCTTATCTTGATAAACAACATTTTATGTTTTGTTTAGGTTTGTCCTCGCACATGAATGCAATACTTATGGGTTGTCACTTAAACTAAGCCCAGAGCCTAGAGTCAGGTCCACTAGCATGCAGGCTTCTCCCTCACCGATGCAGAGCTAACAGCTGCACTAGAGCCTATGTTTTTAATCAACAGTTTACTCCTCTATTTTTTCTCTAGATAGGAAATATTCATAGCCACACCATTTCACCTGCTGGGTTTTTTTTTAAGCACTGTGAAACATGTTATTCATACTGCAGTGTTAAAGGGTCAGATTGCCCTCACCTGGAATCTAGTCAATAAATTCCACCAAAAGTCAAAACATCATTTGACAAAAACAAGTCAATAAAAAGGGAAAAAAAAAGTACTCAAAGAAAAAGAATCTCAAATCCAAGTCATTTGAATAGTGGTTTGAGTCAGGTATCGTAACAAAGCATTTCAACAAAACCCACAAGATTTCTACTCACAGTCCTTTTCATCTGAAGAGCTTGAAGCAAAGTTCTCACCACCTCCAAAGCTTACGTCCACAAATTATATAATTGTACACAAGCCAAGGACATAACCCTCAATTTTAGCAAGCTTTCTGGTATGCTTCAAAAATATGTGCAACTTGAGACTTTAGAGGAATACCAATGTTTGTTACCAGCAAGCAAAAAACCAAACCAAACCAAACCAAAACCAAAAAACCCCAAACCCTGCCACCAGGTACTGACAAAACACAGTTTCCCACAACCCAACTTTACATCAAGTCCATGAATGCAGCACATCAGTTTTTTTCTAAAGTGCAGATATACTTACGAAAGGACATTCCCAATGTAGGCATAATATGAACAGCAGTAGGGAGTAGTCCCATCACAGCAGTAAGCTTTGCAGTCATTATCACACTGAGCCAGACAATCTTCTGCCGAACAAAAATAACATTCATGCGGTCAAATGGCAGCAACAACAAAACGCTGTACAGCACAGCTTTAAAGAAAATGCAATCTAACAGTTTTATACAATCACAGGACTTCACTCAAGGCGCAACCTGACCCTGTAATCCAAATGGCAGCCCATTCCCACTCATTATGCATTTCAGTAGGAATTTAGGTGCTTTGTGTATAGGTATTCTGTAGCTGGCCGTATAAGCTCCTTCTCATATTTAACAATTTAAAATAAAAAAGAGCATTTTGAAACGTCAAGACACCACGGATCACCTTTTTCCATTCTAGCAAGGAGTCCAGAAGGAAACCTGAGGCCAGGCTGCCTATCTCGTGGAGCTGCAAGAGGGGAGAAGGAAGCTGCCTGGGAACTGGCTACCTTCCCCAGTCCCTGCCCAGCCCCAGCCCCAGCCCGGGGTGTAAATTAGAGCTGCCTGGGGCTCCCTCATCCCCTGCCAGCTGGCAGCGGTTCCCCTCACCCCACTCCAGCCTAAGGCCATGGCCAGCGTGGCACAGTGGTGCCCAGCACGGGGGCCAATGGTGCCCAGCACAAGGGCCAGCGGTGCTGTCTCCGCCCCACTGCCAAGGACTGTCCTGCCCAGCTGGGGCCACAAACATTTCCAGCAGTGATGCTCTGTCAGACTGAGGAACAACTCAAATTGTCAAATAACAGCAAGAGAGCTCTTTACAATTAAGAAACATGGAAGAACATGCAACAAAACTGTTGTCGTAAGAAGCTATTTTAAAGCTATCGATGTCTCGTCTCTGGGTACTGCCAATGCACTGTAAAAGCGTCCTCATGAGTCCCACTCTTCCCGAATCTCATCCTGGTCTCTCCTTCCCCACTGCCAGGACCTCAGCTGCCACCTGGATGAACACAAACAGACCCCCTGCCCCACACACCATCACCCTTGGTCACCTCTTTGGTGACGCAAACGCACACTGCCACAGTGGAGACCCGAAAGTGAAGATGACAAACTCTGCTTCTGCATTCCCAATACGCTGTGGCTCCCTTTCCCCAGGCAGCAGACTGCGCTAAAGGGGTCCCGCTCTCCCGTTCCCATTATTGCCTTTCATCTGTGCTCGCCCAACTTTTGGCGTGCTGGGATCCGGGCAACACTACCTCCTCTCAGCTGCGGCCACATTCCCCATCCCGCTCCACCTCTGGCTGCAAGTTCCCACCTCACGCCGAGGCTCCTTTGCACACTGACTGCGCGGCAGAGGGCTCGTGCTGCTGATCCACCCCAAAACCTTAACCTTGCTCATCAGACGGTAGCAGGCCGGCTCTCTGAACCTGCTCACGCTCCATCGCTGCTTGAAAACAGGCACCAAGTGAGGGCGAGGGCCGGAGAGGGCTGTGCGACGCAGCGCACGGGCCAGCTCACGCAGCTGCCCCCTAAACCTGTGCCGTTACCCCCCTATGAAAGGAACACCCGCGCATGAAAAAGCGGAACAACTGACCCACCACTCTGAAGACCAACAAGTGGACCGGGGCAGCCGGAGGGACGGCCATCTCCAGAAGGAGAGGGGAGGCCCGCCACTGGCATGGGACCTGCTGCCAAGGAGCAGCAAGGGGGGAACGACCGCCGTGGCCCCACGCCAAGGCTTTTGCACTCCCGCTCTCGCAGCACTGCCCACGCCGGCAGCTTCAGGCTCTTTGCGCCGTTACCCATTTTGGCACCAGCCTTCGTGTCTCCGGCTCTGGCCCCAACGCAACCACGGCCACTCGACCAGAAGCCAGCCCTGCAGCCGCCCGTGGCTCCCGCTCCCTCACCCAACCTGGCAGTACCGAGGGGTGCCGGGACACCTCCCGGTGTCTCTCCCGGAGGGTGGACGGGCGTTTAACCTCCCTGCACCCCGGGCGGGACTCACTCCCACGGGGCTCACCCTGCTGAGACACCCCGCAGAGCCTCTTCCAACCCCGGCTGCCAATTCAATCACCGACAACACGGGAAAAGCCCTTGTGTCTGCCTTAAACCGCCGGGCCCCGCTACGGGAGGCGGCTGCCGGCGGGGGTAGGGTGGGGGCCACCGCCGGGCCCCGGCCCTCGCCGCCCTCCCGGCCCGGCTCGCACCCGCTGCCTGCGCCTTCGCGCCTCCCCCCTGCCCCACGCACCCGCCCGGCCCCGCTAACCTGCCAGGAGGAGGAGAAGGAGGAACATGGGGAGCAGCACCCCCCACGCCGGGCGCCCCTCGGCCCGGCCGCGCCGCCCCGCTGCCTCCATGCCGGCGGCGGGCGCGGAGCCGCCGACCGCTCCGTCGCGGTGCGGCGCGGAGGCGGGCCGGGCTGGGAAGGGTGGCGGTGGCGGGCGGCGCCGTCGGGGCCGGGCCGGGCCCGCTGCCCCCCGCCGCGGCGGGGCCGCCCCCGGGCTGTCCCGGCGGCGCCGTGGGTGGCGGCGGGGCCGCCCCGTCGCGGCCCGGCCCGGCCCCTCACGCTTCCCCGCCTCCCGCCGCCTTTGTCCGCCTCGGCCCCCGCTCGGCCAGGGCCGGGCCCGCGGGGGGGAGCCCCGAAGGGGTGTGGGAGGCCGCGCCCGTCTTTCTCCCGCTGCCTCGCTCCGACGGGGTGCGTGTGGGGGGTGGGTGGTGGTGTTTCTGCCGGGATTAAAATCGCCATTGTTTGTGAACTGGGATTAAAAATCGGGATTTGTCTGTAAAGGCGAGGGAAGAAGCGGGGCGCGGGAGGAGGCGCGCTCAGGCGCGGGTGGGACGCCCGCCCTGCCGGCGGCTGTCACGACGGCAAAACCCGGCTTCTCCCGGCGCGGCCGCCGGTGCCCACCGCTCGCTGGCGCTGCCGGCCCGGTGCTCCGCGGCGGCGGGGAGCCGCAGCGCGGCCCCCCCGCTGGCTCCGAACCCCGGCTCTGCTGGTCCGTGGCCTTCAGTGTTAAAAAGATTTTCCGTGACCCGGCCAGAACCATACTCTGGAGCGTTTTTCAAGTCATTTTTGATGGCTCTTTAAACGCTGCCGTGATTGACTCTTGTGCGAGAGTTCCCACAGGCGGGGCCCGGAGGCCAAAATATTCACCCTGCGGCCTCACAAAACAAAAGGGCTGGCTCTGACTTTGCGTGAAGAGCTGCAAGTCGAGGAATGCCCTGTGAAAGGCTGAAATATGCGCACAAAAATGAGAAACATCCACAGGTGTTTCTGCTCATAAAGGGCTTCCTGCTGCTGGCAGCTCAGAGGGGAAGGCTGACGCAGAAACGTATAATGAAATTTTTTCACAGGAATTTGCTATTCTACGCTAACGACAACAAAACCCCAAACCACCAAGCCAAATCACCTGAAAGCCAGTTGTTTTGTTTATCAACGCACAGCTGAGTGTTTTTTTTTAAATGTACGCCAGAACCTGACCGTCAGGAAAACAACTTCTCTTGTTGTCCATGCCAACCTCATGAAATTCAACCAGGCCAAGTGCAAGGTCCTGCGCATGGGTCGGGGCAATCCCATGCACAAATACAGGCTGGGTGGAGAATGGATTGAGAGCAGCTCTGGTTGTTACTTCCCAAGTACTGTCCTTTGGACAAACGATTGAAAGGTCCATTTGACAAAAGAACATCTCTGTCCTCTTTCCACTGCTCCCAGCGTCATGGAGGGCATTTATAGAAGGCTGAGAAGAGGGACAACGATGTCAGGGTGGTATCGTCTGGTTGTGCTGGGGTGAAGTGAGGGTCTTCTGGGACCAAAAGCTATTTCTTGTTCTGAGAAAGAGATTTTAAAGGAAGATTACTTCATAGCAAAGAACAACAAAAGATTAGAGCTAAGGTCCTAGCCACAACGAGACTCCTTAGAAGACTCTGTATCAGCACCACATGTTGGCAAAATCATATCTTATCAGAAATGCTTTTTGAAAGATGGTTTTGAAAAGCATGCGGGATTGACAAAATTATGTTAACTGTACAAGCCCTGAAGTGCTAATCTTCAGGCACAGTTCAAGGAGAAAATCCCACTCCCAGTGCACTAGTGTTTTGCAACTCACTATAATCAGGCATCTCTGTCTCCAGAAGCTTAATTAGCAGTTTAGGAAACAGTAATTATCACACGTAGAGCACTAGAGGAAACTTAATAGAGAAAAAGGCACATGCTTAGGACAAGCATTTAAACTTCTTTACCTCTAGACTACCTCTAGAGAAATCACTTCAAAACAATTAACAGGATATCTTATATACATACTGAAGATGTCTCTTGCTGAACTCAAGCAGCTAACTGGCTGCACATGAGGAATGATAAATCTTCTACATGTTTTCCATCATGGAACCAGCCAACCAACTTCAGAGCACCTCCGAAAGAGCCCGGACGTACTTTGTGGCAGCAGGGGAGCTGTTGAGTTGGGCAGACCCCTGGTTCTGGAAAGAGGGGAGGGCGGGAAGATCTCTTTTCATCTCTGCCCCATGTTATCCTGTGATGGCATTGAGGGGTAGTCTCATCTTCTGAGGGTTAGCCACCTCTGAGCACCACCTTCTACTCCTTGCTCTACAAGATTCGGGTGTGTGGTTCTCGGTCAGAAGCGGTGCTTGTATCTGCTCTGGTACCTGGGAGAAGTGTAAATGTCACCCTTGTTTTCCTGTGTCAATGTCCAGCGGCAGGGAGTACAACAAATACACTGTACTTCAGATGGCAAATATCATTTCATTGTACATTTCACTTAGTGTCTTCTCTTTTCCTATACCATGAAAGGACAACCAGGATTAGCTGACAGAGGGCATACTCCAACCTCTGCTGACATTAATGAAAGGCTTCCCAATGACTCCACTGTGAGCTGGACTGCTCTTTTAATGTATGATTCCCTCCCATCTCCCTTTACTTATCTCACCACTAGTCAAAAAGGCTTAGTCTTCTTTCCTCCTTTAAACGGAAATCTTTTTGCACTTCTAATAAGTTTCATTGCCACTTTGGGATGCTCTTTCTGCTAAATCTTTTTCTGAGGATGGCCTGAATACTAAGTGCAATATTTCAAATGGATTTTCAATATCAAACTCTGTCCTCCTTTGACAGAGTGCCATGTCTTTTCCTGACTGCTCCATTAGCACGCATTAGGTCTATTGTAGTATTGGCATATAGTTACACGTACACTATTAATGACTATAACACAAAAAAATACATGCTTGCTTTCTTTTTCAAAAATGTTGTCTATGATTACATGGCTACTGATCTCCACACAAGCCACTTTATTATCTCCTTCGGGGTTTCTGATTTCTGCCACTGTCTTTGACACTGGAGAATTTATCACAGAGCTCCTAGAAGGCTACGAGACATTCTTGTTCTCCGCACAGACTGCCGGTCTCTGTCACATGAGGAATGTACTCAAGACTCCCTGTTGCCATATAAAGCTTGCAAAAAGCATAATGCAGGAATGCCATTATTCCTAGGCAGCAAACAACGTATCTTATGGCCCCTTCAGTTCTGTCTGCCATGTTAAGGTAGATGTAATCTCTGCAGTACAGCAGTTATATTCTACAGAATAGAATAATTCTACTGGTAGAAATACATTATTTCTGTAAACTTGCGTAAAAGCTAGTGAAATCTTTACCTACATTTTGCCTACAGAAAAACTCAAGGCAGCAGACAAGAAGATAGGTAGATTTTTTTAATTATTTGCAAGTCAGAAATTTCCCTGTTCATACCGTCTTCACGCATTTGCCTACCAGAAGGGAAATAGTGGAACACCTTTCGCATTATTTCTATTAAGAGCAAGGAGTGTCTCAAAAATGCTGTATCCTTTCTGGTACAGCACCAGACAGGGATTTATAAACCTATGCTGAGAGTAGGCATCTGCTGAAAGGCTGAATTTCTTTCAGACTTGATAAACACTATGTAAAAATACAGGCACTTGTATGCTTTATTTATGAAAGTTTATTTAATAAACTTATCAGTAGTGCTTGGTGAAGCTTAGTGAACAGTAACAACATCTGGGGAAAATTCACTAACCACAGAAGCCTTGGGTTTAGGCATTAGCATTGACGTTTTTTCTCTTCCAAGCCCCCTCCCTCCCAAACAATCAATTTGTTTTCATAATTCAGTATGAGAATTCAGAATCTGAGTAATGAAATAATCTTTCTTAAATATCTATATTGCTTTTGAGAATGTATGATTTTACTGGATCAAAATCAGAAATACAAGAACTTAATCCAACCTAGACTTTTATTTCCTTCTGAAATTAAGCATTAGCCATTAAACACTCATGACATAAAATCCGTGGTTGAAATGAGTTAACTATCAAAGTAAAAGGTACTAGGAGAGCTATCTTATAATCTGACTAATAATTCTCTCTTTTTTTTTTTTCTTGTAAATTTCAGGGAGTTTATTTTGAAAGTTTTATCCTCCACATGATTTTAGTGGGAAATGGTAAGCTTTTGTGAACAGCATCCCTCTTTAGAACGACAGTCGGTGAGGAAGGTATGTAGAGGGATGAGCAACAAGCTGGAGATTACCAAGCTAAAATGTGGTATCGATGTCCTGGTCACCATTAGTTTTTACATTCCTTCTACAGAGGCTTTTAAATGATCAGCCAAACCTTCAATTATGTAGGGAAACATTGAAATAGTATGGAGAGCTCTGTACCAAATTATCTCAGTGCCAGGAAAAGTGATGTATCCCAGAAAGCAATAAATCTCTATCGTTTGTCAGAGGCTACTACCAAGCCAAGATTTAGCATTAGTCTAATACTTAGTTTTCTGCCTTAGGAAAAATCCAGCAGCCCAGGGTTCAGGGAACCATGAATACGACTTAAAGGTCTCTCTTGCATTGATTCAGGGATGCTACGGTTAAGAATTTAAATTATATAAAATACTTGTAGAAAACATTTAAAAATTACTAAATATTGTCTCCTCTTTAATAAAGTTGAGTGTTTACAAGTACATATTACTGTGCCATAAACTTCATAGGAAGTGTTGGCCTCTGTCACATTCAATGCAAACAAAGTAAGACTTCTGAAGACATGACAGAGGCTAACATTAAAGAACTATTTACAAGATGAATGTCCCCACTTAAGAAACAAAGATCTCAGTGAACTTCAAGTTTCTGCTCCAAAGAGAATGCTTTTTTAGTTTTAGACAGAATCATTCAGAGTACAGTCACGATGCCTGCACCATTCAATGCTGAGTGGGATTTTAAAAGTTTATGTCGGGGATAGGTAGATGAAGGTTTCACTGGATCAACAATTGCTGGTGAAGGATGGATTAGTGTCCAAAGAACAGTTCTGTCTGGTATGGTACATTTTCTCTTACAAAGTCTGCTCCATCTTGTGTTTTCCCAACACATCATTTGTTATCGCAGTTTATCTTTGTTAATTAGCACCTATGACAAGAGCAGAATGAAGGGGTGGTAGGAAGGTCTCTGGGTTTGGGGATTTTTGCCCCTTTCTATAATGAACCTACTGAAATTATTTTTCCTAAGAAATGTACAGTGCAAACAGACAAATGTCACCTTTTTCTGCAGTGTCCAGCACATAGAGTGAGTAGCCTCAAATTCCTGTATCAGTGTCCATTGTAATTACTGATGCTTGGCTAGTATTTGTGGCCTTCAGAGAACTTCGTCTTTGTGAAAAATATTGCTAGATTTACTTTTCTTCTTTGCTAAGCAGATCTATATAGGAAAGCGTTTTATAGAAACAAACACCAGACTGTATATTATTCATCTCAGTCTGCTGGTAAACTGGATTACAAATTAATACACTTATTTACTTGAATAAAGATAAAACAGCAAGTAGCAGAAACCTGCTAAGACTGGCGGCAAATGAAGAGTTGCACCCTGAGTAGGAATTGTGGCTTTTTGTATTTAGGAGGGAGGAGGTACTTATTCTGCTGTTCCTTTAGTCCCCGGCCTCCAGTTATAACTGTAATACTAAGGGAATAGAGACCTAGCTGGCCTGAAAGGACAGCAGTCCGACATGCTGCTCATGGAAATGGTGGTGGAACATCACTAGCCCAGTAGATACCCTATGCTAATGAGCCTGGCCATTCCCTTCAGTATCCTATTTTCATGAATTGAAAGAGTAGTATTAGATAACATTATTTTATTAAACTCTCATACAAGAAAGAACCCAGTCCCTGTTAGCTGGACTCAAGCACCTTTCCTTTCAGAATTCTTTTGGCCTTTACGTCTGCACCTCCAATTCTTATATAAATTGCTATGAGGGGCAGCAGTGGTAGAAGAGGAGTTGGTGAGATGGGGAAGAGAAAGAAACCCAACTACCACGATCAGAATTGTGCAACTATAAAAGGGCTCAAAGCCACATGTCTGAAGGTGGCCACTTTTATTAGCTTCAGTATTTGAATTGCTGTAGTCAAAATGCACTTGCTCTTCCTTGAACAACTTCAGGATGTGGAAGCAAATCTTCAGCTATTTCTCTGTCTTACATAAGGATGCTTTCAGATGCAGCAGTGTGCTTTCATTGAACACCAAAACAAAATGTTCTAAACTTTTCAGTTAAAGAAGATGACAAATGTTTTGGAGCAGGGTAGAACTCATTCAAGTTGGAGGCAGAGAGAAGGGTCAAGACAGCACCATCTATATTCAGCAATGTTCCTAATCATCATGGCCAGTGGCACTGGAATTACTATTCAGACTGTATGCTCATTAGCACCTTGGCAGCTTGCTAGTTCACTAGAACTGGCAATAGAAACAAGTGATTTGTATTAATAAACTGCGGGGAAAAAAACACATCCTCACAATTGCTAGATGTTTTTCATCTTCCCAAAAAAGCTCAGCTGAACAACTTGTTTCTCCTATTTTCAGTGCTCTATGCAAGCATCTTTGTATCGATCCCCGTGAAGTAGAGGACATTAAAATAAAATATTGTCAGTATTCTTACAGTGGTGTTCTGCTCCCTGGTCTGTAAGGAAATAAGGTAGAGAGAATACGTGGCTTTTCTAATCCGCTATGAGAAGTCAGTGAAAGAAGCAAGATTTGAAACAAAATGATCCTGAGCTCCTCCTTCAAGTGTAGTCATGAATGACATCCCAATACAGCACTAGAAATTTTAGGTAGACTGGTTTCATCAACAGGTTCCGATGAGAAAGTTAAGACAAAACTGCCCATACCTTGTCATTGCACTCTGGCCACACACATAAATGAAAAAAGCTGTTTCAAGAACAATGGCTCTGCTCTGGCTCACAATGCAGAGATTGTGTAACCCCATATAAAAGCTATGAACATGTGGCTCTTTTTCCTAGTAATAAACTAAATGCATACATATGTGCATATATATATATTATACGTGTGTATATATATAAATATTTTTCCATTCATACATACACACACACATACATATATATTTATATATATATATATATAAATAGGCAATGAGCCTGTGTTCTGATAAACAAGCATACAGAAAAATCCAGTGACTTGGAAGTTTAGTGAAGCTGGAGGAAGGAAACTGAAGTGCAGTGCAGAATTCATACATATTACCCGTGTTATAACTGAAGGGTGGTTGGATTGCAGAAAGAGGACAAGGGACACAGCCTAATGCTATCCTCTTAACATTATTGTCATTCTGCTAGCTAGACGGTGGGTAACCCCAAGCCTTACTCCTCACTTCCAAGCCTCACAAGACGTTACAGCAGGATTTCAGAAGAGTGAGTAGTGGTAAGCGTCCTCTGTAGCAGACGGCAGGGGAAACCAGAGCTGTTTGGTCTGGTTCTTGGCTGTCTGGCCTTTGGGTACAAGAGCAGCGTCATGGAGAAGCAGTGCTTCTGGCTAAGGCTAGGAGGCAATGTCCATAGGAGGCACTGGATTCAGAGGAGGAGGAGGCCCTTATGCGAGGTGGCCACAGGCTTCCTCTTCAAAACCTGAGATCTGACAGTCTTCAAGTCCTGAGGCTAGAGACAGAGAAAAAGCACAGGGATTCAGAAGTAAGTGCCAAGGACTAATAAATGGAAGATTAAAGCTCACCATTCTGAGAAATGCCCCACAGACATCTCACAATGACTTCTTGCCGTAAGAAGGACTTACTGGAATCAAGGAGCTGTTAACACAAATAAAAAATACCATCAGTAGCAACATGTCTAACAAGTGACAAATGCACCTTCTTTATTCTTCCCAGACACTTGGGTCTTTGGAGGTCCTGCTGTCTCCTACAGAGATCAAGGCTCAGAGGCTTTTGTTTGAGGAATAATTTTTGAAGAGGAAAACATTTTCTAGAGATTTCATGCCCAGCTACTATAGCAGTTCAGATGATCCATTTTCAAGCAATGGCCTGCTTTTCATGGTATGCCTTAACTTTGGGAGTGGAAGTTTTTCAATCTCATAACATTTTTTTAAGGTTTTTCTTTTGAATTGGGAGTCAGCTTGCATGCAATGTCACCCTTGCCAGCAGCACAACAGCTGTTAATTGTATTCTGCAGAGTTCGTCATGTGGTGACACAAGATGTGGAACTGAAAAGCAAAGGGCTGGAACAGCACAGGCATATAATCATAAGGGGGAGCTGTTATAATCAAGCCATATACATTCCATTTTGGAACTAAAAAAATTATCTTTTCAGAGTGATGAAAGACTGAGTAAAATGGATTGTAGGACTTAAGCCAAGAGTTTACTAACTTAATCAGAAGAGAAGGCATCTCCATGTACATTTAGATTTAACTGCATCTATCCAGAATTATCCTGATACAATGGATCACACAATGGATTACCCAATATACAATTAGTAACTATTTTTTGTAA
Organism: Burhinus oedicnemus; assembly: GCA_008921705.1. Classification (NCBI taxonomy): domain Eukaryota; kingdom Metazoa; phylum Chordata; class Aves; order Charadriiformes; family Burhinidae; genus Burhinus; species Burhinus oedicnemus. The sequence goes on from VFFE01006913.1 coordinate 320,786, forward strand.
AATAGGGAAAAAGCACGTGCACTGGATGCAGTAGGGGCAACATTTTATCAAGTAATTCAGCCCTCGCCCATAGGGACATTCTTTCTGAAGCTCCTATTTAGACACCAGAATGGGTCAGCTTGTGAAAACCGTTGCAGCACAGGACTTTGACCTCACCATGTCCTGAAAGCAACACTCTGTGCAGACTCATTTAGGGTCCCAGGAAAGTGGGTGATGGTGGAGGAAGGAACACAGGGAAACTTTATATCCATGTGTTGATGCTGAGTGGCTAAAAATCTGTTTTGTTGGAAAATTGTGTCTCTGCAGCTCTTCAGCACCTAGCTTGTCCGTATGCCAAATTTGATAGGTATGGGATTTTACTAAGAACACACCAATGCAATCATATAATTTACTTACAGGAGAGCTGCCTAGACTCTCCTACCAGCTTGGGGCAATTCCCATGAAGACCAACGGCATTATGTCAATATGGATAGCTGTAACTGAGCCCAGTCCTGCAAACACCTTACACCACAACTTCCTTGAAAAGAAGCCACCTCGTTATGCACCCACGCGCCCATTCTGCTTCTGATATCCCCTTCTCTTGTTTTGGCGTGGGAATCAGCAGGATCGCCAGGTGAGGACTGGGAAACTGCTCTGAGTTAACCATTGCTTCCTTCTTTTTTAAACTTTTCTGGTTGAGTGATTTTCTGAGAGCAAAATTGGGCCAGATGACTATGCAAGACACAACATATATAATGAGCGTGTCCTTTCTATTTCCTTTGTTCTATCTGGAGTCCCTGTCTGTCCAAGATACCAGCCTTCTACATTGTATTCATTATTTCTCTTCCTGTCAGACATTCCTGTGATAAAGCACAAGTTTAAAATTCCATTCACCTGTTTACAGTGGTCAGAGGTAATTATTGTAACTGGTTGATGACCGATGAGGGTCACTTCAGGGAAATCAGCTGGAAAACTGAAGCTATGAAAGGTCACTTTTAATCAATTTCTTTCCTGAAAATCTTCTCCAAAGTTCTCTTACCTTTTGTTGTATACTCAGCTAGTAATGCAATACTGATTAAAAAAAAGTAGCAATGAATACAAGTAATCTCAAAGATGTTTCACAGCCTATGCATAAGTTTACATGTCATCAGTTACCATAAAGTGATTGTCCATGAAAATTAGGATTTGCAGACAGTTATCACATGATTGATATTTTCTCTGTTCAGAACAGAAAATATTTCTACCTATAAAAAAGTTGACATCTTAATTATAACCACTATATTACACCAGCTGGCCACATGCAGTTTTACTAAAAAATTAAAAAAGAAGATGGCACATATAATACATATGTGTTCATAACCGTAACTCTCAAAAGAAATACTGTTTTGGCTTCCTAAAGGCAGTACTATTGGTCAATAATATCTGTGTCCATATGACAAGCAGTCAAGGAGTGACCTCTTCAGGAAACAGTGATATTCTAACTCCTGTTTGACAGAGATATCCTTACAGGGCATGATGGCACCTGGTATAATAAAAAAAAAAAAAAAAAGGAAAATACCCATAAAAAAGCAGTGTTCTTAAGGATTAGGTAAATCCTGCTTTAGTATTCAGATTAAAAAAAGCCACTAAATTCATGAAAAATATTTGAAACATGCCATTTATGTTTGGAATTCATGACTAGAGCCTCTGCTATTGTAAACTGCCATAGGACCACTGAAATCTGAGCAGTTACACCAGTCTACAGCAAATAAGGATCTGGCTCATGATGTTTACACACAAAGCTTGTAGAAGGTGCAAACTCAGGAAAGCATAAATGCAAACTCATAAACTGGGAAAGTATTCAACCACAGGATCAAATCCCAATTACTTTTTGGAAGCCACAATGAGAAACAGAAAGAATAACAGGAACAGAGGGCTGAAGGCAAAAAATGAGAGTTATTCTCAGAAGTGGCAAGGTTTTCCTTTGTGAGCTTCCTAACCTTTGTACTCCTTGTTTATCAAACCATAAATTAATTTGGACAATAACAGCTACCCACAGAGGGCTTAGTTCACTATTGTTTTGTGAGATACATTGAAAATCAACAACCGAATCTGCAATAGAAGGTAAGTTATATCTTACGGTTCAAATTCTACAGGTATAATAAATCAATAAGTAATACACTTAAATCTATATCACTTTTTACATTGTCATCATGACAGTAAAGGAAAGAAGGATTTCTTTGGTAACACAAAGATTGCTGATGAGCTTGTGTTATAGTAAGAAACACTATAACCAAAACTCAGAGAAGAAAAATCTTGGTTGCTTGCCAACAGAGAATGTAAAAACAAGGCTTTTAAAACTTTTCTTATTGTTTGTTCCATTATGATACCAGGATAACAGAAGTCTTTACTGATATGCTGTGCAAGTGAATGCACAGTTCATGGCAGCATCCACATCTAAAGGTTGTGAAGCTGAATATATCCAAGGCCGTTTGTTATTTGGAGGAAGAAAGAGAATCAGCATCATCCACATTTTCCAGAACAGAGGTCATTTTACAGATTTTAATAGGCTTGGATTTTAAAGGTCTGTTTCCTACAAGAGCTGCTTTTTTTGTTGCAGTTCTCTCTGTTGAGTAAAGAAAAAAGAAGCATTACTTTGAGCCCAGGGGTTCCTGCTCATTCTCTTCTTCAAATTCTACAACAAAGACCACCACCACCATCCTCCTAGTTTCAAAAATGCTTCTTGCCTAAATTCTGTATTCCACAAAAACCTTTAAAAAATCCCTGTAAAAATGCAGTTGGTTATGCTAAGAGAAGGCAATATTAAAAATCTACAATGTTGTTTTACTTGTTTGTCAGAAATAACCGCTTTTCTTCCTTTTGACAGTAAACAACTTGTCTAATTGTTGTAAGCCATTTACAGGTATCTAGGATATGATGAATCTGGGCATTCATCAATTTGGGCATACTCTTCTCCTGTACAAAACTAAAAAGATGAAAAAGCCTCATTTTTCACATTTCTAGGAATGGTCTCATTACTGCCACTAGTGCGCAACTACCTATTTAGTAAAGTTAAGCTTGTACTTAAAAGCATTGCTGGATCAACACCTAAAAGTTGTAACTTTTACCAGATTATTTACTTTTGCAGATCACTGCTCATGGACCAATCCATTTACAATGGTGGTGCTGCTTATTTTATAGAAAATTACACTGTTTAAGTGGCATTTGAAGGCATTTTAAATTGCATGCATAACACATAAAAGTATAATAAAAAAATTGTAGAAGTGTGTAGAAATTATTTAAAAGAGATCACTCTTCAGTGTTGATGTTTTCAAAATTGATATAAACCGAGAACCTGCTTAAGCAGGACACTCAAACCCATGCTTAATGTTGGTTCACTTCAAAGGAAGAAAACGTGTGTAATTATTTGCTAGATAAGGATGAGCTTAATTCATAAAAACTTCCATGAAATGGTCCTGAAAACAAATGGAAAAGCTCAGTGGAAAAGCTGGGACGTTCCTTTTGCTATAGTGTAAGCCTTTCACATCCAGCTGCTATGCGCTGTATTGCATGTTTATCCTGTCATTAGTGGGGACAGCAATACCATATATTTATGTATCATTCTCATGTTAAGGCAAATTATTTTTGTGGCAGATTTTTATAACTCTCAAAATGCTGATATATGCTTCATGGTAGGATTTGGGAAGCTTGGAGAAGCCCCAAGAGAGGCAGCAGCAGGCAGACAGTAAGTGATGCACCCTAGATGCAAATTTTTTAAATGACTGAGACTTCCATGACATGTTGGATAACATATATTTCTTCACGCATACCCCACTAACAACTCAAAATATACATTCAATTCAGCTGAATAAGTGAAACGTCGTTACATACAAAGATGAACGAGAGTACTGTCTGTAGAAAATGTAATGGACTTGAATGACTCTCTTAAATGGTAAATAAAAATTTGAATAAAAGGTATAATTGCCTATTTACCAGATAGACTAGAGTAACTTCTGTATTGTCATTCTGGTCTGCTGAGTACATAATATGCTTTAAAAAAGCTTAATTACATACTTAGCTGATAGACTAATAGCTCCGGTGGGAGTAATTTTGCTCTATTAAGTATGAATAAATATGTATTTACCCAAGATGGAGCCTTCCTAGTCTCCTGCATGAAAGGTAAGAATTGTTGGTTTCTACCCAAACATGAAAGAATAATAATTAAAAGAAACCCAAACCCAGAAAAGGGGCAAAATAAGGTATTTTTACGTACTAGAATAACTACATAAAAATAAATACATGAAAAAGATTTTACAGGCAATAAAGCATTATAGTAACACTTTTCCAGTCTCTCCCCAGATAGTGTTCCAGCTATAAATATCCACAGGTGAGAAGGAAACATCCCTTACGTCTTTAAAACGCCAACAGCCATATAGTAATTTCCTTCCTTGCAGGACAAATTGTGCTACAGAGAATACATGAGCCTGCCAGATGGGAGGTACTTACGTTCTGTGGGGTTTGGTAGATATCAAGAGAGACCTTGAGGAGACAGTCCTTCCAGATGCTCTGAGCAGCTGCATAAGCAGCTCCACACCAACCTGCTCAGCACAAACGAACAAGTGCACCCAATTCTCTTTGAATATGCAAGAGAAATGCCCGGCATCCCTTTGCCTCCCAGGACAGCTAGGTATCCTCAACACCCTGCTCCAAGCAGGGCTAACTTCAAAGTCAGGTTAGGTTGGTCAGTCTTTGTACAGTCACGTTTTGAATATTTCCAAGGATGGAGGTACTGAAAATTCACTAGGCAACCTGAGCTAGTGTGCAAACACCATAATTGTGATCTTTTTACCTTACAGTTTCCCTCATTGTGACTTGTGAACATTGCCTGCTGTCCTTTTGCTGTGCGCCTCCAACCATTCTGAGTCCGTCTCTTCTGTAAGCCCCAGAAGATGGCTGAAGAAGGCAATTGGTCCCCTGGCCACCCTGAAGCCATCTCTTCTCCAGCCTGAACAAACCAAGTTCCCTCAGCCTCTCCTTTCCCATCATGTGCACCAACCCTTTAGTGTCCTAGCGATCTGTCCCCAGACTTTCTCCAGTCTGTTGGTGTTTCTCTTGCCAGTCCTCCAGCTGGGGTCTTAAAAGAGCTGCATATAGGAGAAGCATCACTTCCCTTGACCTGCTGGTTACACTCCTAACTTGGCCCAGTACCTGATGGGCCTGCATTGCTGCAAGGGTGCGCTGCTGCTCATGTTCAACCTGTCAGCCACCAGCACACCCAGCTCCTTCTCTGCAAAGCTGCCTCCTGACCAGTCAGTTCTCAGCCTGTGTTGCTTCACAGGATTATTCAGTCCCAAGTGGGAGACTGCGTTTGTCTTTGTTGAACTTCAGGAGGATTTTTTCAGCCCATTTCTCCAGCCATTGAGGTGTCTCTGCATGCAGGTCTCCCCTGTGCCTTGTCAACCACTTACCCGTGGTTTGGTATTATCCACAAAGTTGAATTCTGTCACATCACCCAGGTCACAGGTGGAGATGTCAAACAGTTTGGCTCAGTACTCAACCCTGAGGAATGCTGACAGTAATCAGCTGCTAGCTAGATTTTGAAGCACTGAGTATATTATTTGAGCCCAGTGTTCTTGTCAGCTTTTCACCCATTTTACAGTCCACCCACCCAGTCCATACTCTTCAAATGGGCTATAAGGATGAGAAATAATAAATCTTTTTGCACTTCATCACTCTGAGTCCATACCGTGACTTCATACAGATGCTGAACGGAAAGAGAAAGAAAGAAATGATCCTTGTAGTAATCCATAATTGCAGAATGCAGCTTGCCATCCTCCCTACGTGTTCAGTACATTTCTCTATTTAAGTGCACACCCTTGGACATATGTCATTTTTCTGATGAAAAGCTACAGTACTGCATGAGTGTGAGTTCCTGCACAGAAGCTTGGAACAATGAAAATGGCCCATCATCATCAGGAAGGCATTCATTAAGATATTTTAATTTCTGTTCTGGTCCGAATTTAGAATGTGCCAAGTGTAAGATACATTTAGACAATACAAGGAGTATATTTGCAGCTGGCTTTTGACCATTTTTTCCCAAGAGTTTGCTATGGAATGGCATGTACAATGCTGACAGTAGCTGGTTAGAGGCAATGGATGAAGGACTGGCTTCTCCACTCACAACTGACATCTTGAGAATTTGAAGTTGAAAGGAGTTCTTCCCTTGTTTTGATCAAGAATTGCACCAGGAGCTCAGGAATATCCTTCAATGGTAGAAAGGGAATAGGGTAGATTTGTAGCTCGAGGATCAAGACTCTTTAGGGAAGGCTGATATCTTTTAAGAGCAAGCATATACAAAACTGAGATGGAGGTGGCCTAACTGTCTGTTTAGGATGCACAGATCCATGCTACAGAGGAAAACTTGCTGAATGTGTGTATTATACCACTTCTAATGTGGTGCAATAATGGTTTAACATAAGAATGCCTGGCCCAGGCCACAGTGGATATCTACTTTATTCAGTACTATGTCTCTGATGGTGACTAAGAAGGGATGCAGGTGATGGAGCATAAGGAAGAGACAAAATTACACTGCAATGCTTCTTCAGTCTGAGTCTCAAACTTCTTTTGTTTCATAATCCTTGAAGGAACTTTTTTGCATGAATGTGTCTGAATTTCTTTTTGAACCCCTGAGAAATCTTCTGGCACTCACAGCCTCCAGCAGTAAGGGATTCCACACCTGAGCTATGGATTGTATAAGAAGGTGACTCCTTTTGTTTGCTTTCAGCCTGTTGCTTTATGATTCATTTGATGCCCCTTTGTCTTTATACTGGGAAGCGGTGCATAATCATCCTTTATTTACCTCTGCATTATCATGACTTTATAGATATCATAAAGGTCATTTATCTTCCAGGCTGAAGGGCTCTAGTCTGCTTAATCTCTTGGACGCCCCACACCTTAACCATCTATGTTGTCTTTTGCTGCACCTTTTCTAATAGTACTGTATTGTCTTGAAATGGAAGGATGAAGGTTACGCATCCCACTGAGGATGCAGCTACCATCTAGATCAATACAGCAGCCTAGTGATGTTTGTTCTTTTGTTCTCTGTTCTATTTGCTTTTTTGACCACTGCCAAGCTTTGAGCTGACATTTTCACAGAACTATTTATTATAATTCCAAGATCTCTTTTCAGAATGGTAATTGCTAGTTCAGAGCCCATCATTCTATATGCAAAGTAAGGTTTGTTTTTCCTCTTGTGAATAACCTCACAAACAGTGAAATTCATATGCCATTTTATTCACCCGTCATTCTTCTAAGAACCTTCTCCAGCCTGTCACAGTTGACTTTTTTCTTCTCTTTTGACCATTGCCCTGAAAAATTTAGTATCAACTGCAAATTGACACTGCACTCTCTATTAATTTTTAGATCATTTAGGGGTATGTTAGACAGCATAGGTCCTAGCACCAATTTCTGCAACCTCTCCCATTTTGCAAAAATATCATTTGTTCTTACCTTTTGTTTCCTGCCTTTTAGTAAAGTACTAATCCATGAGAGAACTTTCTCCTTCTGGTCTGTAGCAACTGAGTCTCTTGAAGAGCTTTCTGCTTGGAGAGGAGGAGGAAATCTTGCTGAAAGCCTTCTGAAGATGAAGTAGACCATGAGCCTGTGATGCTTGTCTGTGTGCTCAGTCCACTCGATCAACTTCAGAGGACTCATGCAGATTTGTGAGGCATGACTTGTCTCTAAAAAAAATTAATGTGATCTTCCCCAATGTCGTATTTGTTTGTGTATTTATGAGTTTGGTTCTTTAGTGCAGCTTCCGTCAGTTTGCCGTACACTGATATCAGGCCTGCAGGTCTTCATTTGCCAGTATAAAAAGAAGAAACAACAAAAATGATGCTGCTAATAGCTGTTGGGGAAAGGAAGTCCCCATGTTTTGTCTTCTGCCCTGACTCACCTCTGGTGAGTTCTTTGTCCCAGTAGATATACTCCCTGCTATAGTGTATGATAGGGTCCTACAATAGCTGTTCTCCCCTTACAATGATAATCTGAGATGCAGTTAATGAGAAGAATGAGAAAGCTTCTCATGCAAGGACATGGCTGACCTTGGAGTCCTCATGCAGATCTTAAACAGCACTGTCATGAATGAAAGTTTTGCACATGCAAAGACTGATTAAAAAAATCCCACCAGTAAAGACCTCAGATTTCTTCTGGTTGTTTATGGACACAGCTATGTATTGATGTTTACTGAAGCACACCTTAATATGTCTTTTCCCCTGTCCTTCAGTATTTTAAAAAGGTAAATAGTAGTTTCATAGGATACTTGGATCTTTTTGCCTGCCATATGACAATAAGGTTGCCATGGAGACTTCTCATCCTTGAATACTGGTGTAATTAATGTAGAAGAATTCAGCTCCTTTTATCTGCATGAGGGTTACAAGACAGTCTCTTCTTTTTTGTCCACTTTTTTTCTAGTGATATGCATGCTTTGTGTAACAGAGCAAGGCATGTAAATCTGCAGTCTCCTGACCTCTGAAACAATGCAGAAAATATAGAAATACAATGTTCGCTGCTGCAAGCAAAGACTAAGATTATAGCCTGTGTGAAAAATGCATCAGTAACAACACAATAGCAGCTACTTGCAGTAGGATGCATACAAAGCAGGAGGAGAGCTGGAAACATGATGAATCACAAAATGGCAGCTCCCCTCCAACACTTCTCTTCCTTGTAGTATCACTAATAATTTGTCACATATGATATGGAAATGTTTGTTTAATTAATTCATTGACAGCTGAGTAGTCACTCAACATACAAAAATCTGTCCTGGAAAATTTCCTTTACCTGACATCACAGAAGTAAATGTGTTGTTGTTTGGTGATTATCATCAAAAGCAACACGTTGCATTGATAATGTAATGCTCTGAAAAAACAATAAAGCTGCATATGTAAGAGCTATTGGATGGAGAAAGGGACGTTGACTTTAAGTCAGAGGAGAGGTTCTCTTGCAATTCTGTATAATTCTTTATTTGCATTTGGCATGCTCTCCAAGACTGGACCAAAGTTAGGCTGCCTTATATATTAAGGCCACTTCGTTTTTTCCTTCCATCCTGTCTATCATTAGGGATTCAGATCCTGCCTGGACTGGATGATTCTTTTCATTGCAGAACTAATGAAACCATGACTGCACGAGAGACAAGAAAATGAGCTACTACAATGAAATAGGGTTTCAACACAATTGTTTAAAAGTCATTTTTGTTTTGCTTTTGTTAGCACCTATTTAATTTCAGCAACTCATGTTCTGTATAAATCAGCAAGGTTCTGTTAAAATTTCTACAGTCTTAGCATTTCACTTAAGAATTTGAAATAAACAGCCATTAGACTGTCTCCCAACAAAAAACCCCACATTATTTCTGGTTTTATATATTCCAGGGTATGCTGTCAGTAGAAAGTAATATATGTTCTCTATTCATGTTAATTAACTCAGCTCAAATGCTGAAAGATAATCTTTCATGATGAACTTACTTAATGGTCTTTTTTCCCTCATGGAGACATAAACTAAGGTACAAATCAGGCAGAATTTAAGGACAACGGTAAAAAACATAGAAAACATCACCTTTCAAACTCTTTGATATTCCATCTGATATTCAGTAGAGCTTCCAGGAGTTACAAGATTTCTTTTTTCACCTATATACTTCCATCCTCTCAGATTTTTTTGAAGTGGAAATGCAGGAGAAATAGCTGCTGATAAAAGCCATGCAACTCACTCCTTGTAACCTTATTTTTCTGAGACTAATTGAAGTAAGCAAACCTCGGCTTTCCTTTCAACACATGGTCGAGTTTTACACCTACAATGAAGTTGTCAAGTAGACTTCAGGAGCAGCAATTCCTTCTAGCGTACAGGTAAGAGAGGCCAGACCAAGCCGCAGCACTACGGTGGTCAGAGCACAACCAACTGGTTATTGGTAAAAACATACCTTCAGAGGACACACCACTTATGCTCCCTGCAACAGTTGGCCCTTAACCAGAAGCCTTTTGAGCAGGGCCCGGACTGGAAAACAGAGGATACGATCTCACTGTCTGGATCCCTCACAATCTTTTAGGGGCCCATGTATTCAAAAGGGTTTTCAAGGACCTCACACCCAGTGAACAGAGGTGCCCAAAGACCTTGAGGATGCTGGGCTGGAGTTCCCTGTCCATCAGAGAGTCTATTCTCATCCTCCTCCTTTCAACCTCTTGTTCATCCTGTCTGTTAAGACTGAAAGAGTAATCCTTTATGCCATACTTTATAGAGCACCTTATTTAACGGAAAAGCTGCTCTCATGTTCTGGGTAAATTAGTTGATGAGATGTACCCACAGATGATGTGGCTGGCACACTACTCCTTGTCTTCATAGCAGTTCTTGTGAGCCAGCTGGCCCCAGAGGGATGTGTCATGCCATCTGAACGGGACCCTACATCGGCTGCATCAATGGAAAGGGAAGAGAACAGAAAGGCTGGAAAGAAACCTTTCTAGGAGTTGGGAACTGTCAGAAACTCTCCACACAGGGCTGCATTCAGGTGTGTTGGACCCTAATATTATAGCTACATTCTCTGTAGAAACATTTGGTGGTATGCAAAACAAAGACAGAGAGAGAGAGGGAGAGGAGGAGTGTCTCTGCATGCATGACCGTGTCTCTGTGACTGCAGTGTTGTTGAGGTAACCATAATTTGACACCAGACATACAGCTCTTCTGTTGTAGCATTAAGAAACTTAAAACATCAGATTGAGATTTCTGGAACCTGTCCACATCTTGTTGTAAACCAGCTTCTCATATGAAATGTACATACCCTCTATTTTCATTTCACCTTTGGGTTAATTTCTAAGGGTCTTTCTGTCTTAATTTGCAGAATTATCTTGAAAGTGATTACAAAATGATCCAGTAAACAACCAGAGCCAGCCAGAGTGGCTGGCACCTCTAGTGAGATGAGTTACAATGACCCATACGGAATAAGAGATAGGACAGACTTTCCTATCTAAGGGTATTTTACTGACAGGAGTTTTAAGATTACATTTTCACTTACAGAAAAATGTTGTCGATAGAAGCAGATTTTCTTGTCATACATTTAGACAGAAAGGTTATTAACAGCATTTGTTGTCCAAACATTGCAGACGGTGATCTCAGTTTGGGGCACAGGGATTATTATGTGGTATAATTCTTTCTGTGCTATTTTTGGCTCACAGAAGTTGAATGGAAAGGGAAAGTGAGAGTTTGTGCCTACCGTTGCTGTGCGGAAGGCATATTACTGTATGTCCTGGTCTGAGGTAAAACAGGACCAATTTTGTTCAGTAACTTTACTTTTTAGCTAGGCCTCTTCTAACTGCTGAAATTCACAGCATGTTGTGCAGAAACTGTTCGCTCTCAGAGTGATAAGACCCATGTTTATAGTTGATGCCAAGGGACGGGATGCAGAGAGGCTCTTGCTTAGGCTTATTGCTATAACACCCAAGGGCAGCCAACTTTGTTACTTGCTCCGTTGGAGGGTCGGAAGCAGAAAAGCGCAGAGGGGTCACACCTGCGGGGAGGAGCAGACAGGACAGGTGACCCAAACCTGACCAACAGGGTATTCCATCCCATCTGCCTCATGACCAGTATAAAAGCTAAATCCCTCACTGTGCCGGTGCCTGTTGGCAATTGCATCGGAAATGCCCAGGTAACGCTAGTGCACTTTAAAAGGAAGCCCATGTCAGCAGTCAAATTTTATTTAGTGAGCAAGAAACCAGAACTGCCATACAGGCTGCTGTGAGAAGTCAGTATCAGATGGGACTGCAGAGAGACCATGGCTTGCCTGAAGCACGGTTTTGTTCCTCATGTGGTTTATGCTATGCACGTGACACCTAACTCCACTCTGCTATGGGTCTGATTCTGACCAAGGTTCTCCTGCACAATTCCCTATGTTGGCACACCATATATTTTAGAAAAGAAGTTAGGAATGTTGCTAGCCACTACAAATGCCCTGCTTTCGTGTGCTGTTAGCATTTGTCGGTTCTGCCCTTGGGGACACTGATGTCCCAGCCAGGCTGGTCTTGCCCTGATGGGGCCTGTGGGATGGGACCTGGCTGGAGACGGAGGGCACTGCACCACCCTGGTGGCACTGCACCCCCACTTCTTCCCCATGTAGGACTTTACTGAGGGTATTTAAGTTACCCATTGCTTTTTCTTTTTTAAATCTAAAAAACCCAAAGGTATTGGCTCTCTGACTGTAAAGTCTGACTTTTTTTCTTCTAATCAGGAAGAAGCACCTCAGATTTACAGTCATCATTGATACCAAAACTGGGGATTAAAGCAAAAACCAAAAATCAGGTGTATCTCCTACTCCTCTCTACTCCCAATAATACAGTCAAAGATTGCATTGACTACATCGGTCATGTGATTACACATTCAGCTGATCATCTGCTACCATGGCCTCCTAAATCTTCCTGTGACAGTCCCCTCTCACAGCAGTGTGACCTCCAGTCCCCATTCCCAGATGTATGGCTGCACTATGCCATATCAAGAGGACGGTGGTTTACTAGCTTGCCTCCCACTTACCTGGATGACACTGAATCAGTGACTTCATCCTTTCCAATGTTGGCTGCTGTCCTCGCGCTCGTGTTCACTGGAAACTTTGTTAGCAATGGTTTTATAGAGCCTTACAGGTCACACTTCAAATGTTAAACAGCACAAACCCAAGGCCAGTGACAGAGAGTTCTTCAGAGAAAGCCGGCTACCCCATGGCTCACCCGTTTTTACAACTATATTTTGAGATAATGTCACTTAAGCCAGTTTAGATCCATTTAGTGGATAACATTCTAAACCATTCTAATTTCTACTCTTTTGAACCATTCTAATTTCTTGAACAAAATACAGAATAGTGTCCACTCAGGCAAACTGCACAAGCCCAAATACATTACCTCCACATGATCCATTTATTAACAATATTTGTAATGTCCTAAAAAGTTTTTTAAGGAATAGGTGCGTGTAGGCTGGTGTGCTATGTCGCAACTTCAAAGACACATAACAGCTATACCACGTTTTTCTGCTATGGGTAAAGACAGTGTTCCTACTGAGGTATTTGTATTTGTATTTTGTCCGGTATCGCTTTGTGGTATATACGTATAATAAGCTCCCAAACATGTGGTAGTTATCGGAAGGACCTGGGATATTTTGGGTTTGTTTTTCAAAAGGTATAATCCCAATTCTGCTACCTTCACTCACACTCAAACTTTATTCCTCAAGGATTCACTTCAATTCATGGGGAATTCACAGATTAAGAGCACACTCAATGCAAGAAAAAGTATCAAGATCCAGTTCTAATAGTAGAATTATATGAATGCACATCATATTTGAACTATTGTTTTGAGAGTATATGACAGTAATAAGCCCTTACCTGCCCAATAAGAAATAGAAGTGACTAGTATATCACAAGTATAGCAGGTTGGTTTTTTTTCTTAATGGGTCAATTCTCAGGAAAGCATCAAGCTTCCCTTTAAGCTTTTCTGTCTCTGCCCCTGCCCCCAAATTTAAGTACCTGAGGAACACTTCTGAAATATTCTGCTGAAGCTTATACACTGTGTGCTTTAAAAATCAATAAGAGTGCAAATTTCCTAATGCTGCTTGATTTCTTTTACAGCATCAAAATATTTTCAAAGGACAGAAGTAAAGCACTCACTGTGGCAGAAACAACTATTATGAGAAAAAATAGAATGATAAAATCAGTTTCTAATAGCTAACAATGCTGACAGGCAGACGCAAATGCAATATGGATCTTATGTTTTCCCAAAGCTATGCTTTTTATGGCTTTAAAATGAGGACCTTCCACAATGAAAAATGAGATGAGTTTCCTCATGATGTTTGCTCTTCTCACCATGAATTTCGCCATTAACTGCTGCTTTCTTTGGCAATCAGATCTTTTTATTTTCTAGGAAGTAAGTTGTCATTTTAGTAAAACAAAATGGACTGTTCACAGAGTAAATGACTTAGAGGTATGTTGAGAACGGTATCTGGCCAAACAGGCCTTGTTCTTCAGCTTGCTGCTCTGGTGAATACTCGGACAGAAGTAAACAGGATTGTTTTCATTGCAGGATTTTCAGAAATGTGTATAATTGATCCCACTGCTTGGATCCGGTTGTGCAGTCTCTGATGCTGAAGATGAAGGAGAGTGCTGGATCTGACAAATAGCAGAGTCAAGTCCCTTTGTCACAGGAAGGTCTTATTCCAAGATTCAGGGAAGAATTTTTTTGAGCAGCCACTGGGTAGTGCAAAACACTGACAATGACGAAGCAATAACAGAATAATGTCGCTAATTGCGTTTCAGTGCATTTTGTTTGATTGGCTTAAAAGCAGTGAAAACACACTAAATACACTTTTCATTGCTCCACGTCATCCACAGAGCCTGGAAGGATTAGAGCTGAATTTCTAATGGTCCCAGAGAAGTCTTTTTAAGTTCTCTTCTCCCTTTATTTCTATTAATCACAAAGATTGTACAATGCTTATTTCAAAATTACTTTTAACAGTCAGTTCAATTTTGACAGCATGCTGTTATCCTTTTCTAATGCATTATCTTTTTGTATTTTATGGGTCTCAGACTAGGATACATGAAAACTTTCCCTCATGCTGACAGCACAGGACAGCCAGACACAAATTCCTGTATCTATCTAAATCAGGCTATCAGACCACAAAGTTTCTGGGGTTTTTTATTACTCAGCAGCCTGGCATAATTCAGAAGCTATTCCAATACTTTTCCTCACTTGATTTACCCATAATTGTGAAAAAGGGGGTTGGGAAGAAGAAAGCACAGTTCTCACTGTAACAACATGCTGTTCTCTTGCCTCTGGGTGCATGAAACACTAGTATTGGATGCAGATTTGGATGGCCTGTCTGGTTTTCCCAGCTCTGGAGGCTTTGGGGACCTCACTGAATCTTCCTGTGCCTCGGTTTCCCAGCTGTGCAAGTAAGATACAAATATTGCCTCTCTTTTGTTGGCAGAATGCTATGCAGAGAGACCTCTGGTTGTAGTACCAACAACCAAATTAAGAAAACCCATCAAGGATATCTTATTTGTGACACCTGGCTCCAAACAGGTCTGAAAGTCTTTCAGCACCTTTCTTTAATAATAAGATGGACAGGCAGCATATTCATAAAAGATCATAAGTCAGTAGCAGCAGAGATGAACAGGAGATTAGAGTGTTTCTACAGATGAAGAGAGCTGATGGATTTTGTTTTCCTTTTTTTTCCTAAAACTTGAGAATCGAGTTTTCAGTTTGAGTTAATTGCTAGTCAGAGGAGCTATGGCAATTTCCTCCAGCTGAGAGGTCTGCCCACTATGGCTTTAGCCTGATCCCCGAGCTGTACGGTACGCTGCTGAAGAAATGTGATTTTAGGGCTAATAATAAGTTCTTTTATCACAAAGCTGTTGTCATATCAAATACAGTATCAGCATGTGTCAAAAGGAGAATCGTGAGAATAACAACACTGAAAAAGCCTCGTAATTCTATTTTTAGTGGGAGTAAAATCTCTTTGAAACAATTCCAAAGGACATGAAATGCAGAAAACTGAGTCATACTGCAATGATTAGAAAGAGATTGCTCCTTCTGATGAAAGTTTTGAAGCAACTGGGATTGCCATGATCATACCTGTTCACTTAATATAGGTTGCTTACAACAGCCTTTTGAACTAGTTTACCTAATGATTCAAAATCTTGCCTGCTGCAAGTAGAAGCCATTAGCCAGCCCACTCACAATTCTGTCATTTAAAACCACTCCAACTCAAATCCAGGAGAGGTACTGGATAAGCCGTGTTGGTGGTTGCCCAGGAAGTTTCCGTCCGGGCCCTGAGGGCACTGCTAGCCCTGCCTGTCCCTGCCCAACACCTGGGGCTCCCTCCACCCTGCCCACGGCCTAGGACCCCATCTCAGCCCCCCGGGGCCGTCAGCCCCTGCCCCAGCGACGGCAGCAGGGCCGCTCTCCAGCTCCCCACAGCCCTGCCCTGCCCGGCCATGGGTCCCCCCAAGCCAGGCCCATTCACAGGCCCATGCCTTAGCCCAGCCTCGGCCCATGCCTCGGAGGTGCCCGATGCCTGGAGCTGGGGCTGCCCCATGCCCCCTGGCTGCCTGCTCCTGGCTGTGGGGTGGGAGGGCCCTGCCATCCCAGAGGACCCCCCCGCCACTCCCAGTATGCTCGTCCCCAGGGAGCCAACAACCCAGGCAGAGCCCTGACGATGTAGGTCCAGCGTCAACTTTCTGGATAAAAGTTCTATATTAAAAGCAATTTTTGGTCAGTCTCAGGTTTCACAGTTGAGGAAGATTTGCAAAAATTTTTCATCGCCACTGAACTGTTAAAACCATAAATAAGGAAAAAGAAGTAGTGTCTCAAAGTCTTACTGCAAACTGTCCAGGGAAATTCCAGTGATGTTGTTTTTCAGTGTCTTAATAAGCGAGCTTATTCTGGATCGATCATGCAAGCACTGCATGTGTTAGGAGAAATCTAATGTCTCAGCTACGAAACATGTAACGAGATATTTGTGCCTCATCGTGGCGATGTGTGTGCTCACGCGCGCCTGTAGTGACGCCAGAGAGGAGCCTGGAATCGCTGATGCAGGGCAATGCGAGAGGGATCCCATTTCCCCCAACCAAAACCAACAATAAAAAGTATTCATCAATAAACTTCTTTGACAGTAAGGCAGAGACCCATAAAGAAAGGAAAATTTGCAGGACAGTTGTGATTATATAGACAGCGGCATCTTCTTAGAATATTAATCTTCATAAGGGCTAAATCCTTTTTGGAATAACTCCTCCCTTCCCCACAGATTTATAGTTCCTTGGAGAGAAGCAAAAGGTTTTCATAGGGCACATTTCAATAGCTCAGCAATTTCTTACTTTATGTATTAATCTTTCCATGAATCAAGTAAGTGTATAACAGTTTAAAGGGAAGACATTGCGTGGGCAGAGTATTGTCCGGAAGCTGATGCTGCAATGGGTTTGTTAATGAAGTGACAAGCATCCATGTAGTAAAAGACCTGATAGCAAACTTGAGATTAATGATGCGTAACTTCAGCTGGATGAAAAACACAGTGGAGCATAGATGCCTGAGTGAGAAAACCAACCACAAATGTTATAATCAAGAATATCATTAAGCAAAGCCTAAACACATGAACAGAAAGAGAACATTTGCTACACTGCACTACATTTCTCCATACAGGTCAGTCCTATAACATAGGGAAATTAACTTTTGGGAACATTGCATGATTTTAGTGCAGAGTCACACTCATGCTTTGCTTGTTTACTCATTGTGTGCTTGGCATGGAACATGCTACTTTGGAGAGAAGAATGCCTAACAGAGCTTCCACATTACAAACACATATGCTGCCCTAATATTTTGAGAGCCCAGCATGGTGCCCTTTTCCCCATGGTGGATTCCTTCTCTTAGACAGGAAACACCCACATATTGCCAGTCTTCATCACCCCCTGCATCTTTCAGGGTGGTTCCAGGGAGGAAATAGATAGCAACTTTTCCACTCTACATCAATAATTTTCTTATTCTCTTCCTAATATACTGTGTTTCAGTTTCGATTCCTCACTGATTAAAGAAAAAATTATGAAGCCATTAACTAAATTCCCATAATTATAATTAGAAATCATACTCTATTATGCCTACAAAAGGCTGTTATGAAGAACACCAAGAAGCCTGTCTTCATAGGAGAGGTGCTCCAGCCTTCTGATCATCTTTGTGGCCCACCTGTGGACTCACTCCAAAAGGTCCATGTCCTTATGCTGGGGCCTCCAGAGCTGGACGCGGTACTCCACGTGAGGTCTCATGAGAACAGAGTAGAGGGGCAGAATCACCTCCCTTGACTTGTTGGCCATGCTTCTTTTGAAACAGCCCAGGATACGGTTGGCTTTCTGGGCTGCAAGAGCACATTGCCGGCTCATGTTGAGCTTCTCATCCACCAACACCCCCAAGTCCTTCTCCTCAGGGCTCCTCAGGAAGAAGTTATGTTTGAACAGGGAGGTGGAGGAACAAGCTGACTTTGACAGACAGTCTGCCTCATGAGCAAAAAAGAAAACCGAAAGAAACCTCACAACAACTTCATCAGAAACTTGGTGGAAAAATGTGTGAACCCATTTGTTCATTTACTCTGTATGTAACTACGGTCTTTATTCAGACAGGTTTTTCAACTAGCAAGCTAGTGCATGGCACTAGGATCCACATATGTATTGCAAATGACCAACAAGCAGAACATGTTTTATCCAAAGTGCCACCATAATATTAAATTGCAGTATTGAGTTATGATTTTTTTGAATCCTTTTAAGATCTTTTAAATTTTTTTCAGCCTTAAATTGGGTTAACCAGCTTTTATTGTGGGTATTACACACTAGCAGCAGAAGTCACTGTGTTAGCTTATCTTTTATATAGCTCTTATAACTGGGAGGCTTTGTGCAGACATCACATGTGATGAGGTAGTGGCACACAATAATTCTGAAAGAGTTTTTCACAGGAAACATAGACAAGGAGAAAATTTTGAAATGAACATGAGAGAAGCTGCCTGATGGGCTGTGCTGATGGAAACCAAACACTAGTATTTTGGATCCAAATAATTCCTCCCTAGGAGGCCAGAGACACTTGTTTGCTTTTGAATCTGAGCACATGGACAGTAGTGTATGGACAACAGGTAGAAAATAGTGTAGATACGTTTCCTCTTTTTTCTTGTTAATTAGTCAGAGACTGAAATGAGAACTACACAATGGTAAATACATCCTTACAGATTCAAAAGAATTATTATGTACCTCCACCATAACAAGAGATTGTTAGACCACAAAAGAATAGATGGGAATTTCATAGCATCCTAGTAATTAACCAGGAATAGGCCAGTGGGCCTTAACAATAGCTACAAATTTTTCAGCACCTTCTAGGCAAGGATCTCAAAAGTACTCCTAACCTTCTACTACCTTTCTGGCTTATGCTTTAATATCTCAAGTAAGTATGCAGAAAAATGGAAGCACCAAGTGCTACATGACTGAGATAATAAGCAAAACCAGTAACAGTTCTAGAAACAGAACTCAGGGTTTGTAACTTGCGACCTTGTTTTCTCACCACACTCGCTAATTGTTTGCTCAGCTCTCTTTCAAAATTTGGAGCAAAAAGCAGTCTAAGTGAACATCGCCTCATATTAGGTCCTGATAGGTGTTTTGTACAAAAATCACCTGTTCTGGCTTTCTGTCCATAACTAGAGTAATGTAGGTCTGCGCTGGCAGCCTGCCAAATGAAGTAGGAAGAGTAATTGGTGTCTCAAAACCATCCTCTGCAACACTGGGGCTAAAGAAATTTCAATAGGAAAGAAGGGAAGCTTATGTTCTCTCCTGCCCCATTATTTTTGCTTGTGTTGCGTTGAAAGTTCAGAATCTGTTTCAAATCTTTTCCCATACCTAGAATGGCATATTTCACAGAATTAGAACCATGCGAACCTTAGTCCTGCCAAAACACCCATGCACGTGCTGTCATGGAGAAATCTGCTGATGTCCACTGACTCGTTATGAGTATAGCACTTGTTGCTGCTGCAGGTTGAGAGATTCTGAATAGTTTTGATTAATGCTCCTTGACTGGTTGAAAACAAGAAAAGAATCACTATACATTTGGATGATCAAATTGCCTCATGGAATATAAATGAAAGCATAATAAATTTATTAGTTGTCATAAGAAGGGAGATTAAGAGTCCAAAAGATTACTTGCATACTTATTGTCTCAAATCCCTTGACATCTAGCAAATTGCAAAAGATTCCAAGCTTTCACCAAAATGCAAGTCAGATTAAAATGTGAAATCTTACAGTTTACTGGATATAAAAGTTCATAATCCATTTTTAATAGTTTGAGATTAATTTTAGTTATATATTTCCTATTAATCTACTGAAGTGTAGGGCTGTAATCAGGAGAGAAAATAATGATATTTTGAATTCATTTTATGAAATCGTCTTGTCTGGACTCGCTACTCTCAGTTTCAGTTCTGAAATTCCAGGAATTACATGCAAGACATATATTTCTAGATAAATTATTTTTAACATTCTTTTTCCCTGTTATTCTTCTTTTAAAACAAACCTAGAAAAGCATAGTTTCTTACACCACAACTTCCAAAATTCAATGGAGAAGCAAAACCCAAAACTCTCTTCCAACTTGTATAACAAAGCATCCTATTAACTGCTTTATTAACATATCCTAGATCTTGTATTAAGATGGCAACCTTTTCTTGATTTTATAGATTAAAATAAAATTCTAAAAGCTACAAGGAAACACAGGCTTACTGTATCTGATTTTGAGATACAAAAGTCTAGCAAGGAGTGTAGATGTCAAAGGAAGTGTCTGTACAGTAAGTTGCAGCATAATGTGGAGACACACTAGCTATTTTTAAACAAGAAACAACCAAACTGAAACACATGGACCTCTATGCTACCACGATTGCCTGCCTCCAGAACCTGACCTACCTTACTGAAAACTACTTGTAATACTACTGTATTAATGCTGTGAATGTAGGATATTGTAACTCTTGTCTTCCACTGAAAACTACAGGGGTAGTCACACCACTTGCCTTCAAAATTGTGTATTTCCTTGCAAAATGATAAAATAAATGATAAAAGAAAGCGTTAAGTTCATATACTTTAAATGTAATGATGTTAAAAATTCAAAAGACTCCATTCAGACATTGTCTGCAATAACACAGCAGGGGAAAGATGAACTGGTCTGGCCTACAAAATAAAGTAAAGCAGAATCTGGGAATTTAGAAGAACTTAATATTTTTATTAAGAAAAACTCAAACTAACAAACAAAATATAACCTACCCTTACCCTGTCAGTGATGCACACACAGAGGAAAAGAACTAACTACTACTAACTATTACTGCTTTCCTTCTTAGGCAAGAATTCAAATGATCTGCTTGAATGCAGGAGAAATTCTCAGGAAGGACAACAGCCCTCTACTTCTCAACATATTCCTCAGAGCTCCTCAAGAGAACGGGAGAAGAGTCATTAGAGCTGAGGAACTTCCTCTCTGTTGTACTCCCAGAGCATGGCCAATATTATATTCCTTTAGAGATTACCCACCAGAGGCAGTGGAGGATAGTGTATGTCCCATACTCCAGCCAGTCCCTCTACCTTACTTAGTATCACTGCTGCAGCAACAGCATCGTTTATACTGGCTTTATAGCCACATATATACGAGGCACAACAGAGAATATAGCCAAAGCACCGATATTAGCTTCTCACCTTAAAAAAACCCATAAAATCTCAGGATGGTAATGCTGGATCTTTCCGATCCAAACCCTAGGATCCCTGTGAAATAGTTCATAACACTTAAACCTCTAGGAAAGATTATTAGTGATAATTGACCTTGCTCTAGTGAAAACTGTGTACCCTTGATTCTAGCTTGTGATGCTGAAGTGCTCAGCTCACTCAACTGTATCACAGTAATGTTGATGTCATCACGTTTTACTATTTGAAGATACTGTCTGCCGCTAAACATCAGTAAGACATTCAGCCTGTCACACATGAGCAGTCAATGGCTGATGGCCTGTAATTCTCAAATTATAATAGATCTAAAGGAAAGAATTGTTCTGCTAAACGTTAGCTGAGTCACTGCTTATTACAATACAAGGTGTAAACGTGGGGCTAAATTTCTTGAAGGGTCCAACACAAACCTTGACAGATCAATTATGCTTAGAGTTCAATCTCTTTTGAAATTTGAATAAAGAAAACTAGATGTCAAGAATACCCCTCATAGTCTTTGGGGGTGTTCAAATACTCCAAAAATATTACATATTAAACCAATTTTAATCTAACCTGTCCAAAAAGCTTGGAATAAGATGATAGTCCCTGCACTACATTTGAGACCACTTTATCTTTGGTCAAAATGAGACTGAGCTTCTCTTAGCTGGAAATAAACATGACTCATATACCCTCCTGCAGACATTAAGTATTCTGGACTAAATTAATGTTCTTTTATAATGCCTTGAACTTCAAAAATAGATCAAAACCCAAAATAAAAAAAATTACTCTTTGGAGAAATAGGATATGGTAGTTCAACCAGAATATGTGCCAACCTACTGGGTCTTTTTCTTCTTAGCATCCCCATTGCACCTGGACCCTGGAGTCCTACAGACCGGCACTCTTTCCACAGTGACAATTGTGTGGGAAGGGTGCTGACTAACTTCTTGGAGCTAATCCTAAGCTTCTTTTCTTGCTTTCTCACTTGCTTGAAAAAGGTAATTTGCTTTGGCCCTATACCAGGAGAAAGCCGTAACCATCTCCTGTTGGTTCAGCCACATTAGTTTCTTTATGGAAGAGTGAAAAACAGGCCGCTACATCCTCTCCACACTTTCCACTGCCAAACCGTCAGGACTGATACAGATCTTGGCTTGGGTTTATCATCACGCAAGATGGTATCAGGCTTCTGCTACAGAAAGGCTGCCTCTCCCACTCTCCTTTTAAAATCTGCTTTGGGTTTTACTGCGGTTAGTTATGAGACTGAGATTCAAAGTGTTATAACCTTGGATGGAAAGCCAGAATGAATTACAGTGCCAGTTCCAACTCTGATTTGTTAATAGAAAGCTTCCTCTGCCAGGATTTATCTTACCTCACTTCAGATACTTACACGTTCGATGTCTAACTGTACCTACTGCCTAAATTCCTACTGTGGTCAGTTGATACAGACAGGCAGCACTCAAGGATGTTTTACTCCACGTGACTGAGATGCTAGCAGTGGAGACAGAACATACTGCCAGAGGATGCTTGTCTCCCTGTTTCTCCCTTGACTAACCGAGCTTCAATGCCTAACTCCTAGGCAGTCGAACAGATGGATCCCACCCCAGGCAACACCAAGGGACTGGATCAGCCTCCTAAACATTAATACTTTTTATCTGCAGAAAGACTCTGTAAATAAAGTTTGTAATTAAGCAAAGAACTTGAATTCAGTAGCCCAATTTTAAGTGTAAGGTAATATTGCATCACAGCATTGGCATATTTAAACCTCCTGGGATGAAACATGCTGTGCTGTCTACCTGTCCCCCTATACCTGATCTTTTGGAATCACTCAGTTATTTCTAAGGAGATGAAGAACAAACATGTTGCCTGGTTTATACAAAGAATTTCCTATAGAATACTGCATGTGACAATTCTAGTATTTTTGAAGCTACAGGTTCAGATGTGACGAGGAGTCATACACTGTGGGTTGTCCCCTGCAAAGTCTTACCCAAATTTGGCCAAATTGCGTGCATTTGGAAACATCAGTTCACATTGCTCATCAGAGCATCTGGCAGCTGCTAATCTCTGTTCGTTCCATCTGCTGTGGCTTATGCCGAGTGTAGTTGCTTCAAGGGCTGCACAAAACAGCCCACTGCAACTTGGAGGTTACACGAGTGTTTGCCCTGTGCTCTCAGCAATCCCTGCCCTGGTCCCAGAAACACTCACCTGGCTAATCACCCACAAAGAGCTAGGTTAGAACTGAGGGAAGGGAAAGACTGGCACAGAAGGGGCCTGGGACTAGAACTGAGGAAGGCTGGGGAGGAGAGGAGGGAGGAAGAATTTGTTGATGAGGCCAGAAGTGGAGGGTTTCTCATCACGCAAGAGGTGTATCCACCTCATTCACTAGAGCAGACTCAGTGTCTGGATCACGGAATCGTGGAATTTTCAGAGTTGGAAGGGACCTCTAGAGATTATCTAGTCCAACTCCCCTGCTGACGCAGGAATGCCTAGAGCACATTACTCAGGGCTGCATCCAGGCGGGTCTTGAACATCTCCAGAGAAGAGGCCTCCACAACCTCCCTGGGCAGCCTGTTCCAGTGCTCTGTCACCCTCACCATAAAGAATTTTTTCCTTATGTTTGAATGGAACTTCCCGTGTTCCAACTTGTGCCCGTTGCCCCTCGTCCTGTCACTGGGAATCACTGAAAAGAGTCTGCCTCCATCCTCCTTCAACCCACCCTTTAGATACTTTTAAGCAAGAATAAGGTCTCCCCTCAGCCTTCTCTTCTCCAGGCTAAAGAGCCCAGCTCTCTCAGCCTTTCCTCATAAGGGAGGTGTTCCAATCCCCCAATCATCTTTGTTGCCCTACGCTGGACTCTCTCCAGTAGTTCCCTGTCCCGCTTGAGCTGGGGAGCCCAGAACTGGACACAGTATTCCAGGTGTGGCCTCACCAGTGCCGAGTAGAGGGGGAGAATGACCTCCCTCGACCTACTGGCCCCACTCTTCCCTATGCAGCCCAGGATTCCACTGGCCTTCCTGGCAACAAGGGCACATTGCTGGCTCCTGGATAATTTACCGTCTACCAGGACCCCCAGATCCTTCTCCTCAGAACTGCTTTCTAGCAGGTCCACCCCTAACCTATATTGGATGGGGCAGAACCAGGCAACGAAGGCTGGCACCTCCCTTAGTGTCAGCCATGAGAGTGGAGGGGATGGCTCGTGCCTGGAGAGTCCACGTGGTTCTGTTTGGCTTTTAATTACCAGCCTGTATAGGACTGACAGAGAAAAAGCCTCACAAAGAATCCTGCTCTCTCCAGAATTCCCCTGCATACATTTGTATTTGAAGTAACAGGTTGTACCACACATGTCAGGTCACAATTCAATCCTGCAATCTTTTGTCATATAGATTATACCTGGAAAGTAGAGAATACTTGGAAACTCAGGCAATAGAATAGAATTCCAAATCATTGGAGTTTTCTTGCTTTTGCCAACCCAATTATTAAGGCATCATAAACATACCTCCACAAGAATGTAAGAGTTTAAAAATAAAATAAATATAGCATTATTTTTAGTTGGCTTCTGGTTTTCTGTTCCCACTATCCAGACATCAAATATGTCTCTGAAAAAGGCTCTTGTTTATAAAATTGAGAAAAAAAATAAAGCCGTACATTGCACGTAGTCACATGAATTAAGGAACAGAAAGGCCCTGGTGAAAAGAGAGAACCTGCTAATACTGAGCGTGGACCTGGGAAGGAACGGCAGTACAGCACAGGCCTTCTCATTGCTTGTCACAGCTGCATTTATTCCTGTCACATGAATTATGATAGAAAGTGTGTGCAGTACGTTCTGCTTGAAAACAGGGAGCAAATACAGCAAAGCATACAAAGTATGTACTTTCAGTGCTCACTCTTTTCTATCTGGTTCCAAGAGCAATAAAAAAAAAAAAAGTTATTAATCTCCTTTTTCTGCCTCCTCCTATCTTCGTCATTATTCTTCACTGAAAGAAGAGGAAGGGGAAGGGAGGTTAAAAGGTGAAATTGTTTTATGCCTCATCTTAGAAATGAACTAATCCTCCTAGCCCCCTTCTCATAACTCCAGCTGCCAGGTGAGTCTTCTTTTCAGCTGTTACTACCAATACAGGATTTTCTGAAGCAACATGTTGCTCTCTGGCACTTTCCAGATTCCTATTGTTAAAACTTACTATAAGAAAACAAAATACAGCTTTTGATATCCCCTGTTTGCCTTGAACTCTGCAGTAAAGAATAAAAAAGCCATAAAATTAAAGAAATCCAAGGCTTCCTGCCATCCCCCACCTGCTTTTTAAGCCCAACTCATGGCCTACTACCATGCCTGAGCTTTTTTTCTCCCTTCTCTTTTGTTTGTGACTGCAAATCCAAATCTGCCAAGCTGAACAGTTTATATTTTATGGAGTGAAAGAAACTGTCCAACAAACGCCACTCTCCTGCTGAAACTGTTGACACATCGTTTGTTGTTCACAGTTGAGGACTCTGTATGTTACTCACAGGCTTTGTGCTTACAAGGTCAGTGAGTGACACAAAAACATGGGAAATAGTGAGTTAAAAATGTCAGCCTGGGTGTAAAGAGGCCCTGTCATCGTCCTGTACATGATCTGATAGAAAGTGCTTATAATATTCCACTAAATGTTAATGGTGCAAGTCCATCAAAGTTAAAACTGTATTTAATATTACAAACCCATGCTAATAAGAAGATACAGTCAAAGAGGCCCTTGATAACTTTATGTGCTGCTACTTTTAAGACATGAAGAGAAGGGCATACATTAGTCATTTAATGTGTCTTTTAGGTGCCCAATGAACCTTTAGCTGAAGCAAAATGTTTAAAGCCCTGATCCATCACTGGGACTACTGGGATGAGTAAAGAGTGTAGAACCCAGCCAGCAAACAAGAAGAATGCCAGAGCCCTGCTAGTTTGTCCCTACAAAATGTGCCTCCAGGTGCATCCAGTGGGAAGTGATCTGCAACTAATGCCTTGGGAGAAGAGCTCGTGGGTCTGCCCATCCCAGGGTCAAACTTGGGCTTGTTTGTAACATAACCACCTAGGACTGACTAGTTAAAAAATAAAAATACTAAGTTTCATTCATTTTGCTTCTCTGTGTTCAGCCTATTTGCATTGTGTTTTTAACACCCCCATCAGTGTAACTTTTGAGAATGATGTTTTTCAGTGTGGTCATACCCTATTAACTCTCATACATATCAGAGAGGTTTAGGAGTTGAAAAGAAGTAGCTGACATTAAAAAGACAAAGAAATGCCGCTCTGCTTTAGCCAGAGTGTGGTGCTGCTTGTCCAAGAGGGACCACCTGCACCTCTTACACCACCACCTTCTCCCCGGGCCCGCGGGCAGAGGCTGCAGATCTCAGGCTGATGCAGAAGGCGTCCCTTGCGCTAAGGGTGCCCCAAGTGGGACAGCGGGCATCTTGGTCTGGGCCCCGTCTCTGAAGACAGTTGCTGACACTCTGAACAGGCGTCACTTGCAGGCATCAGTTCAGATGAAATTACTGTGATCTTTACTGATTACTGATCCCAGACTGAGACTGGGAAGGCTTTGTAATAGCCATGGCAGAAAGAGTGCCCTTCGTGCTCTTTTCTACATTACGAGTGCACAAAGTTGTACCAGGCCTCCAAGTTTTACCTATAAACTGTTAAATCAACTAGCTTAGCTGAATAAGGACAGACAGGAATAAAGTATTCTGACATTTCTTTATTGCAATGCACCCTACGGGAATCATTCTACCGCTTCCACTGCAGACACTTCTCAGTTTAACTTTTTGCTGCACCTCAAAGTCACATGCCACCTAATGAACCTAAAACCCATCATAATCTATCTTTTTGAAAAAATGGCTTCACTGTACACACCCCACACAGTCCCTACTGAGGGGCCGTCATAACTGGGTGAGCAGCAGGACACTAGGGACAGTACAGTGTTGTTGCTTGCATGTTTATGCTTCGTGACTAAAATAACATAACATAAACATTTAAAAACGTTTGCTTCCTTTACTTTGAAAGGCTACTTCAGCATCATTTCCAGGCTATTTCTTCTCATAGGCAAATATTGCCCTTTAAAATGCAGCTACTTTTAAGAACAGTTAGTAGCTCGTATAAGCTATAAAGATATTACAGATGTACCAGCGTGTGCGGAAAGAGTGGTAATTAAGACATAATGTGGCACCTTAACTGAGCCAAGCGGCAAATAGAAATGTCTGCTTAGACTTGAACTGGATTGTATTTAGTAACGTCAGGCATCACAGCCTCTTGCTGCCCTGGATGCCCAGCTCCATGGTTAGCAGGGGCACAGCCAGACCAAACACACTGAGAAATACGACAAAGCGCTACCGTCAAGGGTTTGAACAGGAATAAAACTAACCCTTTCCTTACTGTACATCGAACCAGATGCTGGTGTGCGTGCAGGATTTGATGTTCACTACCTCAAAATGAAGAACAGGATTGGGACAGAGCATAGGCCAGAAGCGCTAGTGGCACTTTAGCCATTTTTTGTAGGGTTTTCACAATTTTCATCCTAGGATCACAGGGAGCTTTATAAAGAAGGTCAGAATCATCGTTTTGTTAAAGTCAACTATATTCATAACATTTGCTTTCTTTGTTCAGCTGCAGTGTTCCTGCAGAATCTGAATTAGAAGTGAGGACCTTTCCTTTCTTCTGCTGTATCAGTCGTGTCAGGCCAGGTGAGACTCTGGGACTGGAGTACAGGTGGCACAAGAGATGAGGCCAGCTGTATTTAGCAGCTGGCCTGTTTTCTCTTCTTTCAGGCTGTGAGTGCATCCCTCATGCATGGGACTCTTGAGTAGGACTGGATAACATGGCTCAGGTGTGATCACATCAGGATGCCAGAAACACTTACAAATTGGTAGTTCAGAGTGGGTCGTATACTTGTTATATGTTTCCATGACATCCTGTTTTCTTAATCAGTTTGCATGCGTGGCTATATCTAACCAAAAAAACCCTCGACACTTCTTCATTGCTGAAGGAAGCAAGAAAATGGCAAATGATCAAATACAGCATTAATTTGTTGCACGTTTGCATCTGGACAGCCAGATACACTTTTCACAGTTATGACACCAGAAGCCTGCAGCATCTTTGGGCATCATACTCGTCTGAAATAACATGTATCTTTCTTCTAGTGTAGACAAGGCTATGAATCATGCACAGGTTCTAAAATTTCAGGTTCTAGTATTTCAGATTTAATAGCTTGATAATCATACCGTTAAATGCATTTACTTATGGTAAGTTCAAAATTACTTGCAACTTTCAATCTGTAAGGGTAGTTATATGAAGGACAAATTAGCATATTTGTTCCTGAAAGCACAGATTAAACCCTAAGTAATAAAAGCCAAATGTGGAGGATCTTACTGAGACTCACACTGAAACCAATGAAAATTTTGCTGGAGGTACAATAGGGGAGACAGTTGGGAAGGTTACAAAAACATGATAAAGGAAAGAGCGTTCATATTGTTTTAGAAATACTGATAAAATAATAAAAGCTATTCATAATGTACTGTAAAAATAACATGGAGTAATTTAACTAATTAACATCTCTGGCCAGCTCCTAATGCCTTTTTTTTTTTTTTTTTTCTGCAGAGCCCATGGAAAGGAACATTGGTCACAAGGGTACCTCAGCTTGGAGGCAACGGTTCATTTTCCTAAGAGCAGCATGCTATTTGCTTGAATCTGTTCATTATTCAGCTTTCCCTCAAGACAGTTTATAAGCAGTCTCTTGTGACTCTCTTACAATCAAAAGTCAATCAGTTGTGCTGGATCTCACTACTGAAACCACTTGGGTGAACATTTGTGGCCACAAAGACTTGAATGCAGGATCAAGGCATACACTGCTTGGTCCAAACTGGATGCGTATCCTCAGGGTCTCTTTGCTCTTTATATGTTTGATAAGTGTAATTCTTCGACTTTTAATGATATTTATGAATTCAAACATGATTTTCGTGGATATCATCTCTAACTACATATAATTGTAATGCTGCAGTGACTGTTCCCACTTGTAAACCCATTTGCTAGAATATTCATGGCTGCAAACATCTGAATGCAGGTAAAGCTACTTCATTTTTAAAAGGCATTTTCCCAGGTCTTCCATTCAGTAATATGTCAATGAAAAAGTGCTAAAATGTTTGGTATCCCAGAGATGGGAAAACTAAAGTGATCAATCAGTAGCTGGCTTTGTGCTGTTAATCTACACAAGAATTTTGCATCCCTTATTTGATTTTGAACTTCCCAGCTGAGAGTGGTGAGTAAATGCCTCCTGCTCCTTCTTTGCCTTACATCCCTCTGCCAGGCAAGGCTCCAGGCCTGCACCATGCTTAGATGGATGCATTGCTGTTATGCAAGGAAAGGCCTCAGCTGTTAGGGAAAAGCCAGTTCCTACGGATGTGGGGGATGTCAGGGAAGGAAGGAAAACAGGGGCCATATCTCCAAAGATGCCACCTCATTAAAAACATCTAAAAGCTATGTTAACCAATTCAGGAGCTATGAACTCCATTCTTACTTCCATTTTCAATATCTTGTTTCCATTCTCTCACTTCAAAAATAAGCATATTAGACTGTTAAAATAGTAAATCTTCAAAATTATCTTTTTCTCCTGTTTGATTAATGCAAGTTCTTTCCTCTTACTAGGAATCCTCATTGTCCTTTGAAGGAACTGAGCAGAATATTTTATATGAACATTTTTATTCTTCCATATAGATTATAGAAAATTTCATATAATTTTTGTATCACTGATATTATTGCTTTGTGTTTCACAGTTGAATTGGCAAGAAGCAGGAACTTATAGGTTTAATAGTGTAAGGTGCCATGTACATTTCCAGACATACAGAAGCATAATAATAATAATAACAATAAATTGTAATGGTGGATGTAGAAGCATCACATAGGCAGGACTGCGTAAAGCGCACTCCTCTAACTAGGGACAAGTTATTATCTCTAGACATTCAGATTAGTCATATCTGACTTCATCTCTTCTCCCACAGGCTCACTATGTTTAGTGAAATTAATCTGAGTATCAGTCAGGCAAGCAGTGCTAGGATGACTTTTGCTTTCAAACCTATTCTCACACCCCTTGCCCCCTAATTAAATAACTGGATGTGTCCTGTGGTGTTTCTTACTGAGGAAAGTTGTAAAATTGACTAAATTTCTTCTCTTTTTAATCATCTGTCTTTGTCAACTTTGTAGGTGAGTCCTAGTTTGGCATGGACGTTACCACAGACCTTGTAACACGACAGTGTTGAGTATTGATACCTTTTTCAAAATAGGATGTAATTTACAAATGCATTTTTCTTTCTTTTATATCACTGTCCTCCATGGCATTACTGATGAATCTGATAAAATCATTAAGGGCCATATCTACTTTTTAGGAATTGTGTCGTATATTTCTCAGAATGTTTTATTTTGATCCTACCAGTCATCCTAGAAGCTTCCAGACCATTGCCATCGGCTAATCTCTCCCTATTACTGGAAAGCAGCCCTCTCTACAAAGTAAACTGTGCCAATCACTGCATGGTGCAGCATTCAGAGAGGTGAGAGGAAAGTCAGCATTTTGTACCCAAACATTAAGGTTGTTGACCCCCTCTTCTCATTAACTCTGTTACAGGAACTTTAATAACTATCTAGGAAACACAAGAGCCAAAATATTAAAATCTCTTAGAAGATCCTACTTAATAGCTTGGAATGGAATGTCTCTAACCTTAGAGCAAGGCAGGCATGAGCTGGTCCTGCAGCAGTGTGAAAGCATGGCCTCAAGGATATCTTCCCTTAGGCAAGGTGGGAGGAAAGTCGCTTTCTGCCCGTACCTATTCTTGCTGATAAACACATTTGTATTACTGCCATGTCATCTTTTCCTCTATCCCTACCCCTTCATTTTGTTGTTGTGTGTGACGGTGGTCAAATTTCTTTGGTTCTATGTGACATTTTATGCAAGTTACTTTAAAGTTAGTTTGGTTATTTGGAAAAAAAGCAAATCTGAAACAGTCAACATCTCCGATGCACACATAGCTGAGGAGGGAGGGCAAGAAGCCCTATAGAAGCTAACAGCCCTGGCCAAGGGAGGCATTTGTGTGGGTGGGCAGATGCCTTAGCGTAAGGGTGTCTGTCTGATGTCCTGTGGCAAGAAGGTTGTTCAGGTAGAAGGGGCTGGTTATAAGAAATGGGAACCAGAAGGTAGTGTTAATTAAGCACACTTTCATCTGTTTTTGCTGTGATCGCTGCCTAAGAGGAGTTCTGGCCATTCCAAGCCAAAGGTTAGTCTGCCTCATGGCAAGCTCAGCCAGGAGCTTTGGCATGTGTCCCAGCTGGGCTGAGCCCAGCCAGCAGAAAGTGGTCCCAAAACACCCCTGCTGTGTGAGAGACCTGACCAAAGCATCTCCAGAAAATTGTCCATGGCCACCAGGTCAATGGCATTACAAATGCCAGTGGGTGTCATTGGGGGTATGCCTGTGGGTCCTGATAGTTTGCACATGGTGGTCCAGAACTAGCCACAATGGGAATCCTGTTCCCTCAGCTGGGGCATCAGGCACAACTAGAAGTAATTTTAATAATTTGATTTTTATTTGCTTTCTTAACTATTGGCTCAATGAGGCCCTTGTGCTGCTTTATGTGTCTGAGATACCATAGGGTGAGTGCAGAGAGATACAGGTAAGGGCACTTCCCCTGTGTGAACTTCCCTTTGAGAGCAGCGGTTTTCCCCTCTGGTTGACTTTTAGATTGTAGAGTTCTAAATACTACTCTTTTGGCCATGCTTGCCTTCCACACATATTTACCAATGCCTGAATACATATTTTAAAAACGATGTGGCAAGATCTGTTTTTAACTGTTTTATTCCTTTGGTTGTTGTGAAAGTCATCAAGATAGCTCTTTTAGACCATGGATGATGCCATGAACTTCATTACTAGCAAGTATCTGTTCCGTGCTACATAAGCAAAGCACTTCACACTGCCCCCTACGCAATCATGCTAACCATACCTTGAAAGTTTACAGCCACGTCAGACAGAAAGAAAATTGGGGAAGACAGCCTAGAAAAGGTAACATGTATGAGAGAAGATGCAGAAGAAGATTTATTATTATGATTATTTCCTGTAAAATGAAGGCTGCTCAAAAAGGCTACTTCTACTCTTGTGTTCATAGGAGGGGTCCAGCAGCATATTAGAAATTTCGCAAAACTCTTACAGCTGATATGGGGCTGAACTCACTCCATGTATCCTTAATAACCTACCACTTTTACTCTTAAAGAAGTGAATGAAGTCAGGAAGAGAAATAGAGAGCAGATAGCTCTACACTTTGGAAGTTTTTCAGTGCAGGGACTAACTTGTTAGTGCTCTCCACCTGTATTCGTGTTGTGCCCAGCACGGCAGGTCCTACTACCAGTTAAAGCCCATGGGTGGCTGCTGTAAGAGAAAAGCAGAACAACAGAAAACAGTAACAGCACAGGGATAAGGAAGGGCAGTGGGGAAAGGAAGTTAAGTGAACGAAATGGCTTCTGAGGAGATGTTAGAGGAACAGCAGGAGGGTGCTTAGCACT
The DNA here is from genome assembly GCA_008921705.1 of Burhinus oedicnemus. Taxonomy (NCBI): domain Eukaryota; kingdom Metazoa; phylum Chordata; class Aves; order Charadriiformes; family Burhinidae; genus Burhinus; species Burhinus oedicnemus. The sequence continues at coordinate 353,549 of VFFE01006913.1, forward strand.
GCTTTTCCTGTGTGCCATTTTTGGTGCAGGGAATAAAATAGTAATGCCTATTTATCAGTTTCTCTTTCTTGCTAAGCAGACTGTATCTCTAAACAGCCAAATTATTTCTTTAGCAAAGAGTTAGAGATTTGCACAGACTTGACATTAATCAACTAATTTTTATTTCTCATTAGGACCACATGCAAAATTTTGTCTAGCCTACAGTTTGGCCTTGCATAGGCTAGATACCTGTGTGAGTATCTGCCAGTGCTATAACTTCTGCCATAGTGATTTGGAAAGAAAAAGGAATAAAGAAGAAACACTATAATGCTGCAGCCTCAGATCTGAGTTTTTTCTTCCCTGCTTATACTCATTATCCTTCTGTTGTATTCACGTTAAGTCGTAAAAGAACACAGTGCCTGATACTCACTTATGCCACTGTCGTGCAGACAACTAAACCTTAAAACACATTCATTTGTTGAACATGGCATGATACCACAAATAATAATTATGGTACTAATTTCAGAAAAGATCACACAGCAAGCACTAGCCTACAGCAACAAAGCATTTCATTTCCTAGTATCTTTTTTTTTTTTTTTGGTACAAGCTGTATGAAATGACCTAAATTAAAAGCTCTTGATGAAAGAAAAAGTAAAAGAAGAACCCTAGACAATTCAAACAGAACACATGAGCTATTTAAAGGCTGGAAAAACAAAATCCAAAGCAAATGGCACCATACTGAGCAATGTGAAACCAGGTTGTTTTACTTTAAATGGCACTCAACTGATCCTTCTGTTGCTTGTTCTGGGCTTGCAAATTGCCTTAGCTGCATGCAGTTTCACATTAGGGTCATCAATCCCTCTTTAAAAATCATTTTTTTATCATTTATGGCATTTGATGTGATTATTTTATCTTTTTTTTTCTCTGCTTATTGGACTGGGATTGGGAGGAACAGAAGAGAAGTTAAGCTCTATAACATCTCTTCCTCATTTTTCACATGGGACAAAGATATTTTGTCTTTCCCAGAGAGGTAGAACATGAAAGTTTCTGAGTGTAAGGTGCAGATATAAAGAACAAAAAACTCCAACCTAAATATTTCTAAACAGTGATTTATAGATTTTATCAGCAAATCCTGCAAGTCAATTGGCATTCACTTAAAGTTTGTCTTTTTAGGAAACTGAATTGGAAGCTTCAAATCAGCTTTCAGTTCTGCTTTTAAGTACTTGTTACCTGTAAATTTAAAATCAATCCCTCTTTTTCCCAAGCACTGATGAATCCGCATAGCATGGCTGAAAAGCAAAACATGATGGCTTTTCCTTGGAGCCACGCCACTTGAGAAGTGTTAATGGCAGAACTTGAAAAGAAAATTTACATTTTCAACATGTCCTTGCTTTTAGGATGGAACAATGCCTAAGAAGTGGAAAAGCTGATTTTCACTGAAGTGTTGTTGGACCAGCATGAAATAGTCTACTTGAAGGGAAGAGATCAAGCCTCATCTATAAGCTAACAATGATTCATTAAGCTCTTATTAAAGATTTCTTGACCTATCTGTATCCAGTGCGTGCTGACTTTCTGAAGTTGTTTAAGAAACATTTCAGGTTCAAGTAAAATTTATTAGCAGATAGCACAAGTTCACACAATTCTTTTTCACAAGTTTGATGATCCTATCATATGTGATCAGCAAAGCCCTTTTTTGAGAGGGAAAGGGAGAAACAGAATTATAGTGACAACCTGACCCAGCTGAGGAAAAAAAGAGTAATCAGATAAAAAAGTAATTTTCTCTGACTGCCCTAGTATTTTTATCTGTGCTGTGGTGGCCTTGTATAGTTTTCCTTTGTGTAACAGTCCCAGTCTTGGGTCTATCTTAAAAATAATGTGACCAAAAATAAGAAATTAAATAAGTCCTTGTTGCATAAGGAAACTTCCTTTCCCTTCCCTACTCCTATTAAATAAGTGTCTAGAAACGCTGTCTCTTTCCATAGCTTTTTAAAAAGCTTTGGGAACTTTACATTTTCAGTCATGTAAACTAGTAATAGTTAGGCGCTCACAGGCACTCATTTACTGACCTGGCTTGCTGTCTTGGCAGGTTTGCTGCTGCTGGGGGCTCTGATCTGGGATGTTGTTGAGGCTTGCCCATTGCTATTACATGGTGCTCATCCACATGGACACCAGTGATACTGCTGATGGAGATCTGGAGCATATCAAGAATGACTACATGGCTCTAGGGGTTGATAAATGGGTGTATAGGTCCACTCAGCCCTTTTTATGATTTCCAGTGTGTCTCCACACGAGACCTTTGAAGGGAATGCGTTAAAAGGTGTGGACATCACTTGCTTGAAACTCCACATCACCTCACCCATTTGAATCTTACTTTCTTCATTTAATGGAAGTGAAACACTCAGAGAGGAGGGCACTGGGACTGTAAGAACATAACAACATCATAAAAGTTGCATTCTTCCTTCTCTTCTGAACAGATCTGCATATTTGATTGCAGTGGATTGTTAGAGAACATGTAAAAACCCTCCAAAATGAGTTGAGAAAAACATAGGAATGAAAAGTCAGCATCTGGAGCAAGTTCATGACATCAATACTCCCTACCATAGCAGACAGAACTAAAAGTGCCAACATTTTATAGTTTTCTAAATAAATCCTTATTAATCTAACCTTTGTGAATGTTTTGGGGAGGCAAATACTGCTACAGAACAAAGTACCAGGTTTTTTGTGCTAGCTACACATAGGTCCATTTTTATTTTTTCCCTTCTACCACACTTTCACTTCACTTCTGTAGCAAAATAAGAAAAAGAAGAGAGGCACAGCAGAAAAAGCAAGAAGAAATGGTAGAGAAACAACCTCCTCTTTCCCTCCAAATTTCAAAAAGTGACTGGTTGCTCTCTGAAATGCAGGATATATGTACAGCAGTATTTAGAGATATAGCCAAAGCCATGGCATATAAGAACCTTGATCACAAAATAAAACATGAGTGCCCCTTTGACGTGCATCATTTCACAGGTGGAGTCCAGTGAAAAATCTAATACTTCATGTTCCTGCTTTGCATTCACACAAATACTCTGTTCCTTTCCTTTTCACCCTCATTATGCAACTTCTCATAAAAAAGCAACAACAAAATTTCCCCATACTGAAAAGAAGGGGGTGGCTGGATAATACCAGTTCTCCCTATTTAAAACCACATTGACTGCTACTTACAGAAACACTACGGAAGATGGTTAATCCATCATCGCTTTATAATGCCAGAGAGAGTTCCCTGCAGGAAAAGTATCTCCTGGAAAAAATGTGCAATGCCGCAAATGGCTATGTTAGGTTTAGACATCAAAGGATGATATACAGAGGTACTTCTGAAAAATCAAATAATACTTCTGATACTGTCCTACTGCAAGACTAGAGGCCAGCTTTTGCCATTAACACAGTGCATATACTATTACAAATGTATGCTGCAAGGATTTTCTTATTGTCTATAAAATTGATTTTTTAGGTAAAAATTAAGAGACAGACCAGTGAATTCTGACATGGCTGAGACAACATTAACTTTATCCAAAAGTTCTATTTATGCCCAGTTATGAAAAGTCTTTGATATTCTGCACATATTTCTGCACTTTATTATATTGCAGTGCTAGCACAACCATTTAAAAAAATCCATATTACAATGCTTGTAAAAAAGGATAGGGTTTGAATATAGTTTGATAGACTATTTATTACAGAGAAATCCACAGACAGCTAAAAAATGAGATTGTAACATCTAATTCTGTTCATTCAAGTATTTAGATTTAGTTTTGTATTCTGGAGCTATACTCATAAGTATTTTTCTTTATGTTCTTCTGCCTGTATTTTTCTTTAATGGCTGGTAAAAAAGTCATAGGAAGGAGCCTTCAAATAATAGAGTCAATCTGCCTTTAGCACAAGTAATAACTTGCACATCTGAAACATTTTCAATACCTTAACCTAAGCCAATACAGGTAAGACCTCTCAAGAAAATACTGAAAAAGCCACAGTGAAATAGTAGTCTGGACAACCAGATATTCATCATCATTGTCTCTTCCCTCTGTTCAAGTGATACTCTGAGGACATTTACGAGCATTCAATGCAGTTACTTTCTGGACTGGTTATCAATCAATAGACATTGCAATGCCCTCATTCTATAGCTTCCTGAGATAATTCTCTTTCCAGTCTCCTCAGGTGCATCTCTCACTAAAGGAAAAAAAATAATCCTATGCTTAATTCATCTTGGGCTGCCTGCATAAGACCGACAGGCACTGTAAAAAAACCCACCAAAACCCCCTCCCATGCTAGGTAGAGCTTTGTGTCACCAAACATCTCACCTTTTTTTGTCTTCTTGAACAGGCAAATGGAGCCCAATACCCAGCTCTAAGAAACGCCTTATTTCAGTCTTGCTAATTCCAGGTGTTCCAAGTTATGAATTTGTACATTCCTATGGCCACGTGCCCTTATTACTTTCAAAAGGAAAATGTGATTATTTTAGGTACATAAGTAACTTTCTGGTTTTTCTGTTTCCCTTTACACATTGAAATGTGGTCTTACTTTCCAGTTTCTGTCCAGACTCACGAGGTTTGGAAATTTTTATTTTTATAAATGAGATTCTCATATCCACATGATCCAGGAGGTATGATATCAAAGCAAAAAGTGAAGCCATAAAACTCAGTAAAATTGGTGGAGTCAATCACAGTACTGTCAATCAAACAGCAGATATGCATACAAAACTGATTTCCCAAATGCACTGAGGTGAACCAAAAAAGTGTGCTATAAATCTCTGGTGCTTTTAGGAATAATGTGTCTGGTCTGATTGCACTGTTAAGTGTTGCAGAATCCTTTCCCAAAACGAACAGAGTTAAATGAAGGGCAGCTGTACACGATTACCTAAGGGCAACCTAGGGAAGGTAGAACAATGGACTCCACAAGGAGCGTTCTGGGCCTCTAATACCCGATGTTTATAACCACAGAGAAGGTCTCAGTCTTGCCCTGTGACAGTCCTGATTTACTTGAGGGAAAGAAGGTCAAAGTGATCTGTTAAGAACTGGCTCTGCAGAAAGGAGGAGGCTGAAGGTATAATCTGGGAGGCTTGCAGAAGTTTTGCCAGGGGAGACAGTGGCAAGCTTGGAGGCAGAGGTGGGACAAGGCAAACCTGCCTCAGTTGTTCCTATGGAGTTCAGTTTAGGAAAAAGAAATTATTAACCTTGGTCTTTCAATTCATGCTGATTATATTGTGCTTTGTTTTGAAGAAGCTGACTATGCCACCTGGCCAATTGCCATAGCTCCAAAGGGAGGACCTGCAGCTGAGACTGGACCAGCGGAACTGGTCGTGGCTGGAAGCTGCAGGGTGGGAGGGAGGAAGGTGCAGCCCAGCCTTGGATCGGGCAGTAGAGTGGGGAGATGGTTCAAGGCTCACAGCCAGCGAAGATAAAGGGATGAAATCTTGTGACTGGAGGGGTGTGTTTGAGGACACTCAAGGAGCAACATGCAACAACCACTGCACTTTCCCCATTAACAAATGTTCAAACCTTTTGCAGATTGCAGTGCTTAATTTCCCTTCAAATATGAAGTTGCCAAATTAATTTTGTTGATGCTCAGGTAAAACAAAGAAAAGGGCCAGAAAAGTTCTTCAATGTAGAATTAATAAAATGTTTGTTTACCCCTTCAGGTAGCCTAAATGGAGTCTCCTCCACAAGGCGCCCTGTAGCCAGCAGAGCCTAGCAAGCACAGATGCAGAGACTCTGTGAAGTTCAACATAGACATAAGTGACCTGAAAAGAGACTGAATAGTGAAGTGACAGTATTCATTAAGGATATAAAAATCAACTTCAAGGTAGTTAAAGAGCAGCAGAGGAATCTCATAGCATGGTGATTTAAAAAAATGGTGGATGACATTCAATATAAATAAAGTGAAGTACATGTAAAATGAAATAACTCCAACAATACATATATAGTGATAGGTCCTCAGGAAAGAAATAGTCATTTCATGGAGACCTTACAGATGGTATGGGTGGTTCTCTAAATATATCTGATTGCTGCACGTTGACCAAAATGTAAGCACAACATCAGAAAATTTTAGGAAGGAATGGAGAACAAAACCAGAGGACAGTGCTAGGCTACTGTTCACATTGTTGGAGAGAGGAAGTGCAGCTTAGAGAAGAGACGGCTGGAAGACAGTATGATAAAAGTCTGTAAACTCACAGGTGATACAGGCAAAGTGAATATGGAATTAAAAAAAAAGTCACAAGAAGAGCTGGGGAGCACCAGTGAAATTACAAAGTAATTACCAAATAATTTCTAAAAACAATCATTGAACTTGATACGCAACCCAATATAGGTACCCTTCTGGTCTGCAGCGTTCCCATACTTGAAGCTTACCGACCAACTACAGAAAAACAGCTCTGCAAGACAGGAAGCCACATGTCTCCTGCAGGCATAGATGTGGCAGGTAACCAAGGGTAACGGGTATGGGTTCAGAATGACCATCCCTGGGCAATCTGCTCTGGTTCACTGGCTCTCAGCCACATGCACCTACCCTTCAGCACTCCTGGGAAGGAAGAAGGTGTAGAGAAAGAAAAGGACTCTGAAACAACCTGCCAGAGATCCAGTAAATGAAGAATAGTTGGGATATCTTTCTTCTAGATGTTGTCTCCTTGCTAGAAAGGCTAGCTCCGTGCCGTCTGCCTTCTCAGGCGGTGCAGCAGCAGACTGCACAGAAGTTCCTCAGGGATTTTTTGCAGGTAGTTTCACCTTCCCAAGCAGGAGGGAGGGAGAAACTTGGCACAAGTTTTCCGGTGTTTGCCAGGGCAAATTTTCAGATACTTTTAGTCTCAGTAAATATCAGCATCAGATTCCTCTGCTAAGAAACAAGGACTGTCATTGTGCTTGTATAATGCAGCTGATTGTAAAAATCATTCTCTGTATGCTGAAAAACATTTTATTTTCCACCATACAACAGAACACAAAGAAGTCTGACTTAAGATCCAAAGTAGGAACTTTTCGGCTGTAGTTTTGCTACAGTTTAACTACTTCAAGAATTATATTAAGTTTCTTATTAATAACATCTACTTTTAAGATGTCAATTTTACCTATATGTGGAAGTCATTTATCTTTTCCTTAAATTGTAGAAAATCAGTAATACTGAGGAAGACATAAAAAGTGTCTAATAATCACAATGCCTAAATACAAACAAAAATCCTGAATCAGAGGTCAGAATAAAACTTCCCTGTGGGGCATATAAACATAGAATCACAAAAACATTTCTTAGTTTGGGATGGAAGGGATCTCTAGAGAGCATGTGGAGCAATACTCTGCTCAGGGCTACCTTCTTACCTGGCACTGGTTGCCAGGGCTATGCTCTAGTGCCCTGATCACCTGGTTTAATATCACCAATCACTCAGGAGAAATGTACTGACATTAAGATTAATAGATTATTTAAAAAAAAAATTTCAGCAGGGTAGATGACATTAAATATAAATAAAGTGAAGCAGATGGAAAATGAAATAACTTCACCAATACGTACACAATGGTAGGTGTATAAGTACCTCAGTACAATGGTAGGTACCTAAAACGAGTGGTTCTAACTTGATTCTAGCTCATCCCCTCTCTAAAAAGAAACTTTAGAACAGTATAAGCTGTAAATGGGGTAAGTAGCACATGGGGTTTCTCTGATTAAGCTTTTCAAAAGCACTAAAGCCTGGACAATTCCAGCCTCTCTGAAATGTCCAGCAGCTGCCCACTGGAGTACGATGCCGGGTGACACTGAGCGTTCAGCAATATTTCAGCAGGGGGGAAGACTGTCTTCACATTATATAAAGGATCTGTTTTGTAACTGTAAGGAGATTTTTGAATAGTAATGGAAAAAAAGTCTTTGCTATATACCAATAATTATTGCACAAACTGCCACATATGTTTACTTTTAGCGTATCATTTACTATTAAATATGTGCATGAGATGACTACAAAGAAACACATTCTTAAAAAAATAGCTGTAACGAATAGCTGCATCTTCAGAAATGATCAACAGAATGTTAAATGCTATTGTTTAATGCAGTCAATATCCAATCCAAACATATGTTAGTACTTATTAATAACATCAATCTAATGATTTCCATATCATGACAATACGGAAATGATTGTCATATGAAAACGACAATAATTTCAGAAAAGACCGTTTTAAAAGAGAAACTATAGCAGTAGAAACACTGAAAACAGCGCTCTGCCAGCTCAAATGCAAATCTCTGTCTCACAAGGCGGGAGAGAGAGATGGGATAAAGCTGTGTCATGCAGGCTGCCCGTACAGAAACACTAACATGGCCGAGGCAGGCAGGCACACATGCCAGCGCCGCTAGGCTGTAGTCTCTGTAGTTAACCCATCCCAGAAAGAAAGGCAAACATTTACAAACATCAGGTCCTTCAAGGTACTTCCTACTCGGCCCTATGAGCCGAAATGTGGGGCACCCCCCCGCTGCCACCACATAACCACGGATCAGGTGTGGAAGGCAAGTGTGAAATCTGCCCGCAGCATCCCTGCCTCCGTCCCGAGTCGTGCCCAGGCCGGTCACGCAGCCCGGGCACACGCTGCACGCGTACGCTCAGCGCTCGGCACGGCTCTGCTCTCTGCAGCAAAGCTCTCCTCTCTACTCTGCTCATCTCTGATTTACCCATCCCACGGCTTCCCCTGACCGCTGACAGAGATCCCATAATTAAAAGAGCCTCTCAGGTCAGTCATTTCATCTGAAGGCATTCAGTGGTCAATATTTACCAGCTGAGGTTGCACTGGACTCGTGGTATTTATTCGGCACTCACTGTAATAAGAGGTGATATTTAATGCTCTATTGATCGCTGCAGCAACAGGTCTTGTTCGGAGGAGAGGGACGGTATCCTGTTTCACCGCATTCAGCAGAGTTTGAACATTGTGGCCTTAACGCGCAAATACACGGATCCACTGGTGTGTGTAATACACTGAATATAGCAGATCAGCCTTGCTGCAGTGAAGCCAAAAAACGTATATGCTTCAGGAAGGAAAGCTGATGAAATTAAAGAGCCTTGATTTTATTTATCTCCACCGATACGGCATGAAATTTACCATATCTAACCTACTAATGTGGGTTCGTTTTTATTGCACTGAACTAATTTAGGGCCTCATCCTTAGTCCTCATATCAGTGGGAGGGTTTTCATGGGTCTCAGCGAGCACTAAATCCACAGTTCCTACTGTGCTTTTCTCTGCCAGAAGAAAGCAGTTGCAGATACTTGACGTTCTGCACGGGAGGCCGCGGGGCTGGGCACACCTTCTCTTGTGACAAGTCGAATATGAGAGAGCACTTCAGCTTATAAAAATAACCCTCCTGTAACACAAAGATCATTTTGTGTGTGTGTAAGCTTCCAGACAGCAAAGTCAACATTCGTCTGAAACCATGAGAAAAGAAGATTTTCAGAAAAGAACAAGGGAGTTTTGCGGGATTTTTCCATGAGAAACAGCTAATTGTCTTTGAAAATGTACGCCCAGAAGTATATGCTACTTTTTCCATTTTCTTTCCCCTCCCTAAGCTTTCCCTTTTGATCAAATTAGTCAGTCATTTTACTAACAAACAGCTGTGGAAAATATCCTTACATTCATTTTCAATATTAGTCAAATCAAATAATTAGTTTAAACTTTCTCTCCTCCACAACGCTATCAAATTCTCTTCCAAAAATATTTTTATCTTTAACATCTGTCTCATTATGTTTAAAATGATCTGTTCTCATCCATCAGAATTTTATACTGGGAGTCTTACATGTCCACTTGTTTAGAAGCCTGTCGTATAAGCAATCCGCTGAAATATTAAACGGGACTAGATGTGACCTGACAGTTTCAAACTACCAATTTCTCCCTTGAGCAAATGGATTTTGGTTAAGCAATGCATTTATTTCTCCTCCCAGTTTGGAACAAAGCTGCCTCTTTGCACTTGCCAAGTTATAAGGACTTCTCTTAGCTCTGCTGATGTGAACAACTGGAGTGCCAAGAAGAGGAAAGCAATTATTATAAGAAAACTTAAAACATCTTATCGAACTGTAGAGCCATTTCCCAAAAAGAAGAGGGAGAAACATTACCAGAGTCACCCCAGCACAGATTGGACAAAGCATTTGAGAGTACACAAGAAGCACCAAACTTTCCTGATTGGGTGGCAAGTAAGGAAATAGCTTCATGCTCCCAGGTCTTCACTATCTGCCTGTCAGTATAGTCCCATGTAAATTATTACGCAGTTTGTTTCTGTAGGCACATCTCCCATGTAATGAGCTAGGAGATGGATGCTATAATTATCAAATATTTAGAAAATTATGAATATACTTAAATTCATTACACGGTTTTCTTGTAACTGGCAATCAATACCAGTGTTGCTCTTGGCAGTGAAGAGAGGTGGACAGGATAAAGGTGCCTCCCAATAGACCACTAATGCTTTCAGGTGTTTCATTGCCATCCTCCCTATTGCTGATTTTTTTCTGAAGATTTCTGTAGCACTGCAGAAAGAATACATTGGGCCTCTGAGTATTACCTCTGCTGGGTATAGATCAGGAACACCCAGCTCTATTGACAAAGTTTGTCTTTCGGCAAGGAGTTCTCAGTTTCCCTGAGAGTTTAATGTCAACACTGATAGCACCTTCCTGGCGATGGTCCTGACAGCCCTTATGTAGACTGATGAATAGGAGTTTGATGGATTAGTTGTTTAGTCCAATGTTAAATTATTCCTGAATGCCTTTGTATGGAAGAAATCACGACTCCAGCAAGAGAGTAGGTTTCATCTATCACTCAGTCACTTTGCCTACAACTCCAAAGAAGATCATCTGCAGACAAGAACAGATGCTGGGGAAGAAAGGTGGGGATTGACTGGTGGGCAGCCTTACCAGCCAGTTAGCGAGGGTGGGAAGGTGAAAATAAGACATTCCGAGGTTATTTTAGCAAATATCGTTTCAAACTGAAAAGTCAAAATATTTCATTTTCAGCTTGTCAAAGCAATTTATAAATTCTTCCTTTCCACTTTTGGATTTAGAAATATTTGAAGTCTCCATGAAATACTTTTTGGGAGATGGGGGACAAGAGAAATTCTCTACACAATGATATATATATATTTTTTACTCTGTTCTGTTTGCTCCTGACCATAACAGATAGTTCAAAAGCCAGCTCATACATTAGCTAGGGACGGACAGAGGATGAGATTACCCAAGAACAAAAAGCATTACTGCTGTTTTGCAGGCTTTTTAGAATAAAGGAGTGGTCTCAATACACGTAATTACTTGTTTACTTCAGTTAAAAGATAAAAAATGCAGTGGCACCTAAGATGGCCATGACCTATGTCTGGAAGCTAACTACTATGTCACAGGATGTCTGTCAACTGTTGGAACAGATTGGAAGGGTAATGTTGAACTGCTAACAAGTGCAGAGAATGGTTGTCAAACATCTGGTTACTTCTTTAGCCTATATGCAGTGAAGCGTGTTTACACAAGATAAGAACTTAGTAGAAATGGTAACAGAGTCTAAAAGAGCAGGAAAAGTATATTTTCAAAAATGGTAGTTAAGAAGAAAAAAGAGAATCATAGAATGGTTTGGGTTGGAAGGGACCTTTGAATATCATCTAGTCCAAACCCGCTGCCACGGGCAGGGACATCTTTCACCAGATCAGAAAATATAGATAAAATATTGGAATAGGGACAGAACACAAGGTTTTAGGATTTAATTTCCCCATGGAAAAAAAAAAAACTTAAAGGATCTGTCTCTTTCTATATGCTGTTCTTGAAATGTGAGCTTGGGACAGTGTACATAAACTGGCAGAAAGGCATAACCTTTCACATAACCATAACTACTGTAGAACACGTCCCCATGCATTATTTTGCAGTACAGATGCACGAAAAAAATAAATAAGCCCATAATCTACTCCAAAACTGAAAGGGGGAAAAGTTGCCCCTCAGCTTTGAAGGGCCTTTACCCTAAACCCTTTCCTAAGCCTCCACGTTCCAGAAAGCAGTCACAGCACTTAAGACAGGAGCCCCTTCAAGGTTCACATGCACCTTTTGCATCCCCCAGAAAGCTACTGCTAAATGTTTTAATCTGTTATTTTAAAAACCTCTCTTTTTCCTGACAGTAGTACTTTTAGTGTTTCTAAAAGAAAAATCTTGGAAAGAGTATAGAATAGCGAAGTTTTTACTGTGCATGACCCTACAGAGTAAGTAAACTAAACGCCCAAAAATCCGTGCCTGCTGATCAACTATTATACTTAATTAGTCAATTCATTCAGCTGGGCTAAGGAGGCTGATATGACCAGCTTCTCTAAGATGAAATGGGCCATCTAATTATGCACTTTTATTGCTCATTATACCTCCTTTTGAACTTGAAGCACAAATTAATTCAGGGGAATTCAGTGGCTGTGTTAAACTGGAGGCCATGTTATTTAATCATGGAAGTCCTCATTGATATTAAAAATGCGTATCTCTGAATCTATCTTAAATCAATATACCTTGACATTTAGCATTATTATTCTATTTTTAACGTTTTTCTTGGACCAGTTCTTTGAAGCTGCAGCCTGGTGGGTCCCTGTTGATGCAAGCGCGGTGTCAACATGCCTGGCTGCTGCAGAGACAGGCAGCCCCTGTCCCAAAAGAGAGCTATTTGTCATTTGGTGGAACTGGAGAACGAAGACAAAAGGTAATGAGGGTGCTGGGGAGCAAACCAGGCATCTCTCCATGACTGTGCCGCTCCCAGACACATCCATGTTAGTTTAGTGCTTGTACGATAGGCAGGGCAGGCGTTCCCAAGATGCCAACAGGGTGGCCAGCCGCCGCCTGGCCCCGCCACATGCCAGGTCACTGGCCCCCATGGACTGTATCCCCAACAGGGGAAAAAGTGAGCTTCCCACCCCTTGGGCCCTTACCCCCCCTGTTCAGGTGTGCTGTTGAGGAAAAGGGTCGGTCATCTGGGGAGGGGATTGTGAATGGCAACCATCAGCCCCGGGGCCAAGAGCAGGCTGAAGGGACTAATGGACATGGAGGAGGATTGCCCTGTATGGCTCCCTGCACCATGGCAAGCCAAAATCGGGACCCTGCAGAGATCAAGGGCAAATCCCTCTAGACATGGGGATTTTGGGCCCCGAGCTGCCTGGGGTGGCCATGGGCTTTCTCCTCTGCCCCTGGGCAGAGGCCGGACTGCCAAGATCTGCTTCTTTGCCAGCAAAGGACCCACATCTCCTGCGGCAGATACAGAGCCCAGCGAAGGGAGGAGACCCACTACAGCGTCCGGCTTGGCCGTGGGGCTGTACTGGGACACCCGCCTCTGCGCTGGTAGGTACGGCCAGCCACAAGCCCAGTCTCCCAGTGGGCAGCCCGGACCTGGCCCCAGATCCGCTCCAGTGAAGACAGGTGGTGGGCTCACATCAGGCAACCACCAACAAAACTGGTTTAACTCATTTCTATTAAGATATGTAGCAATATAAAACCAGACTTTGTTATCATATCCAAAGATGTAGCGATACCGGATACTAAATCACAGATTTTTAGTATCGTGGGAAAAGATTTACTGAAAAATATATGAATGGATTGTCTTCCCATCAAGTAAATTAAATAGTTCGATGCAACAGAAAGCCCAAATTAATTTATTTACCCTTTGCAAATGTGCGCTTAAATTTACTCAACGCACGTGATGTTTATCACCGCTTTCTACAGCAGCTGAACCGAAAAAAATCACCTGTAGCCTTTGTCCCAAAGCCTTTGGAAATGCAGACCGCCTTTGGCACGTGGAAGACGGTTTACACTTCACACGCGAGTTTTTGTTTTTTTTTTTTTAAATATATATATATATATATAAAATGAAGGTTGAAATAAATAGACGGGGCGCTCTCGCCGCCGTCCCTGCCGGCGGCGCGCGCTGCCTGCCACCCAGCGGCCGCCGGCGGCAGCGCGCCCTCCGCCGCCGCGGGTGGAGGTGGAGGTGGTGGCGGGGGGGCGCCCACGCGTGAAGGCGCGGGCCTGCCACGGCAGCGCCCCGCCGCCCGGGGAGGGGCCGGCAGCCCCCGCCGGCTGCGGGGGGTGCGGGGAACAGGGTTCCTCTGTGCTCGTCCTCCTGCTCCGGACACCGTCAGGGACCTGGTGCCTCCCCGTGCGGAATGTCTGAAGTCGGTTTGTTAATTCAACCCGCAGTTCTACACGGGTTTTAACGAAGTGCGTGTGGAGCCAGGGGCGTCAATGCCAGAACTCTGCCAGAACTAATATCCTCCTCCTACAGCAAGTCCTTTTCGGAACATAAAAATGCTATCTATGCACTCTTTCGCCACTGGTAAAAAAAGTAAAATTCTGAAGCTGAAATGTTACTTAAAAGTGTCTTCTGTGCCTATAAATGTTGTGTTTATGTATGTATTTCTTATGATTAATTAAATTTTTACTGGATATAATTAGAGAAATGAGTGGATTCAGTTTGCTGTAAGACCTCGCTGATTCTCCAGATTAAAGAAAGCTAAAGGGGCAAACAGGTCACCACTAGAGCTGTGTGTGCACGTGTGTCTTCCTACGATTATTTTTCATAGAATCATGGAATCACAGAATGGTTTGGGTTGGAAGGGACCTTAAAGATCATCTAGTTCCAACCCCCCCTGCCATGGGCAGGGGCACCTCCCACTAGACCAGGTTGCACAAAGCCCCATCCAGCCTGGCCTTGAACACTTCCAGGGATGGGGCCTCTACAACTTCTCTGGGCAACCTGTTCCAGTGTCTCACCACCCTCAGAGTAAAGACTTTCTTCCTAATATCTCATCTAAATCTACCCTCTTTCAGTTTAAAACCATTACCCCTCGTCCCATTGCTACACTCCCTGATAGAGTCCCTCCCCATCTTTCCTGAAGGCCCCCGTAGGTACTGGATGTGTTGCAGCTGTTTGCAACCACCCTTGGCTGGACACCAGCTGGGCCCATTTCGGCAAGCTCCGTGCATTGCATGTGGATGCCTTGGACTGGGATTTATTCCCTGCCCACCTCCTTTCTGTCCTGAGCACTCCTCTGGACTTTCCTTTTCTACTCTTTGCCATGTGGAGATTGCACTAACATGTTTTATTGGTTACACGTCAAAATAACAGCATGCAGTTGTGGCCAGATATTTCATTATTTTACATTAAAATAGGTTAGTCAAAATATAAAATTAGCCAGCAATTTGAGGGACCTAGATGAAAATTTACCAGGAAAATCTAGATGTCCACCTTGCAAGCAAAGTATTTTTTGTCACATTTTATTTAAAAGCTGTGCTGCTGCCATTAACTTCCCATGCAACTACCCCAAACAGAGGCTGAAGAGCAACCAGCTCAGCAATTAGCTGCCAATGAGCAGAAGTGAATAGAACATCTGTCTTATCACGTGCTTCATATTCGCGGCCAGGGGTTTTGTGCTGTTTGTGCAGCCGTTCAAGCAAATAATGAATCAAATTCCAATGCAGAGGAACCTTTTGCTTTATTTACAGTTTTACAAATCATGCAGGAGCTTTTATTTTGATAAAATAAACATCGGATGCTGATGTTTACCAAATATCCTGTATTCAGAGTATTTTGCTAAAAATAGCTACAGCGAAAGAGCATCCGTCGCTGGTAGTGATTAGTCTGACAAACTCCCCGCTTGGCTACAGCAGATGAAGCTGCCTCAGAAAGCCCAGATGAGCCCTTCACAACCTGCAAACCTCTCCACACCAGCACCATCACTACTAACTGCACCTGAGACCAAGGCGCTGCTGAATTAGGTGCTATACACAAATCGCTAATGATGGCCATGCTGCACTTTGATTAATTAGTTAAGGAGGGTTTTGCTGTCCCGGCGCTGCTGAGGGGAAACCAACCAGCATTTTCAAATTTGTTCAACCAGCTTTTGAGTAATGAGCTCAAGTTCTTAAGTTCTACTGAAGTTCATTGTAAGTGATAAATCTACACTTAGTCTGAAAATTAATCCAAAAAAATCACCTGAATCCCTGTGCCTTAATCTAATTTTTGAGCAGTTTGTTTACACTTTTTCTGAGAAGTACTTTGAAGCTGGAAAGAAAAGCAAAGGGCTTTCATTCCCTGTCTCGCACCTGAACGAAGAGCCACCTATGACTTCAGGGACTTGCAAGCTGCTTATCTACAATTCACAGATGTTTCATCGGTCTGACCTGGGTGAACAACTCACACCCCAGTTTCCATTAGTTAGCAAATAATTTACTTTATGCCAGCTGGGCTTTTCTGTGCTAGGGGTGTTGCTGCCTCCCTCGCTGCTCACTATCCGGTAACATGGCCAACAACTGTCACCGAGCAAAAGCACTGAGATGACAGGGACTGCCACAACACCGTGGTACAGTCCTTGTTCTTTTTCTCCCCCTTCTCTCTCAAAAAGAGAACAGGGTTGACTTTGCTTTTCTTTGACATAGAAGTATCTATATCTACAGAATTACAAACTTGGAGCATCTGCTCAAACAGTTGATTTCTATCTATTCCCAGTAAAAAAAACCCCAACAACCAAAACCCTGCAAAACATTCAATGCTGTCTGAATGTCCTATTCTGCTCTTTCAGAGCTCTTGATATTCACATCCAAAGTACTATATATAACGTTGTTAATGGATGCAGGCAAATAGCTGTAAAGGGGTCTACTAAACCCCTGCTCAGATTTCTACAGATGCCTTTTTGCCTTTCAGATGACACGTATTTCTCAAGGCTCTTAGTGTAAAAGTTGGAATCCTTTTAAGATGCGCTTAAAACAACCACAAAAAAAACCCAACCAAACCCCACAACCCAAACCGTAGACAAACTAATTAAGGACCTATATCTGACATTTCTTTAAGAGTTTCTGCTACTGTTGAGCTCAGTTTTCTCAGGCAACAGCAGAAGAAACCCCTGGATACGATCTCAGCAAACTGGCTGTTCTGGAAGAAGCCTGTTACTGCACCAGAAAGGAGAAGAAACAGCGAATGAAAATGAGCGCATGCATGGGTATTTCTCAACAGATCCAAGGAGTCAGCACTTCAACTTTTTTACTTTCTCATTTTTTTCTTGTCTTTCAGTTCTGTTTTCTTTCACAAACAGGCTCATAGTGGTCCTCCTCTTGAAAACTCTGCAGGTAGCCTTATCCAGTTTATAGCACGCGAGACATTAGTCTGTCACAATAAAACCAAAAAGAATGATGATGCAGGATGTTCCTTTGAAGTCCGTGACAGCTATGTCTCTGGGTGCTGTGCTGCTTCCATCGCATTCCTATCCTAGTGCCTACTACATGACATGGTTTGGCAGAAGCGAGTCAACCTCTGGGTTTTCTCAGCTAACACAGAATACATCGTCGCTCTCCATAGATTCCTCAGCTTTGCATAACTAACAAGCTTCCCCTCTGAAAGCCTACTCCTATCGCACGCGTCATGTCTTCCACCTCACAGAGAATGGAAGTTGAAAATGTTGCATCTGTCAAGGGATACAGACTGTGATGAGAATTCCCAACAGAAAGAAGAAAAAAAAAAAAAGGGTATGAGAAATTGGTAACACAGATCTGTTCCCCCTTGTTGTGTTCCTGCCTGAAGAATTTGCTGCCCAAAGTAGAACATTTTAACAGTGGCAAGTGGATGGTCTTGCCCTGACTTGTTAATGATGCAAAGAGCAACTCTCACATTAACTTTCTGAAGCGTGCAGAAAACCATAAAATACCTATACATCCCAGAGGAATGATTTTTCAAGAGCCGTTTGCTTACCGAGGCCAAGAGATTATGGTAATAAACTATCATCTATTTATTCCTGAAATCTTGAAAAAAAAAAAATCCCCTTTTCTAAAATGCTGAAGCAAAGCATGTGATAAACATTTTCAAGTCACATTACAGAAATAAAGGCATACATAATATTACTTCTGTGCAGATACAGAACCATGATGATCTATGATGGTAGGAAAGGCTTGTTGAGAGAGGCCGTATCTTTTACTAGAACAATAGAGAGCTGGAAAAAACCCACACAGGCTCTTCTTCAGGTGTGAAATGCATAAAAACCTTTGCAGTCCTGCCTAGAGTTGGAAAACTTCTCCCAGCAAACTCTTTATTTGTCGAGAAATGTAGTTTTAGGGCAGACAAAACTCTTTGCCAAATCTGAAGTATTCACCATGAGTTACAGCCAAGAAGAGAAAGAGCTGGAATGTCAAATGGATTTATCTTATTTCTTCTGAAATGGAAACAGTGACCGAGCTCATAAATAAAAGCCCTGACACAGACACACAGACACATGCACACAGTTCACGTTCCATTCACAAAATAGGAGACAATCCTCCATAACCTAAAGCAGGGCAGCTGGGAAGTTTGGGCTCAAATGTCCCTCTCATATTTGGTACATCTGAGTTTTCCATATTCTAGAGACCATCCTCACCGTCTTTTGACCGTTTTGAGGTACAGCTGTCTTGCTTGCACCAGTAACCTGTGTTATGTTTTAACCTCACTAGATCGGTGTAGGGGACTGAGCCAAAGGCAGATTTGGTGTGACCATATCCAAGAGTGGGGGTAAACAAAAGGAAGAGGAAAAAAACCTAGATTCCTTGCATTTCCATGCCACAGCTTTTAAAAAAACCATTTGGCTTTAAAAATAATTACAAAACGTAAAAGATTTTTTAGACTTCAACTCTTAACTCTCTTATGTTCAAAATATCTGTTTCGACATGATGTTCTAATATACGTGCAACCAAACACCCATATGCAGCAGTATTTCTTGTTAGACTCAGCAATAAAGATTTCTTTTTGAAAAACGTCCCATTTTCAAGCCAGTATATGATTTTGAACATTTTCATATGATTGGAATCAAAAGGGAGCCAAGGTGAACTAAGAAACAACATAAACAAAATAGATGCTCAGATGACATGATTTATTAAATGAGACTAAGTGATTTACTGTTTGCAATTTGTAAAAAGGAAAACAATCACAACAACATTACAAATCTTGATTTCTGGTGTATTTTTAATCTCAAGAGATAAACGCTGTACAAAGTGAACTGAAATAAAAACACACAGCTCATTCAGTAGTGAAATACAGCTGCCTCTAGGATGGGAAGCAGCAAATGCTGATCAGGACAATAAGAACAAACCTCAGAGGACAACAGGGATGGGGAAACTGTAAATGTTGTATGTGGTAACGTCTGCTTCCACAGTACAGAATTGAGGATGACTCTGTTAAGCCCAACACTAACCTGAAATGCTGGCAGTGTAGAGGCAGAGGCAAACTTCACTCCTCTTGAACCGCTAACTCTTCTTCCTCATCTGACACCTCTCCCAGCTCTGACACTGGTGAGATCTAGAAGGGCTTAAATGCTCAGGAACACAGATGCAAAACTCCCTCATGGTTTTCCCTGGGAAAATAGCAGAAGAAACTGCCAGGGGTTATTCTCCACAGCTCAGAAGGTGAAACTGTGAGCATCTTCCCCAGCAATAAGAGTGCCAGAGGCAGAGGGCTTATGACCTGAAAGGTGTTTCTAAGACAGACTCTAGCTGCAGCTGAGCCCGTATCTCCTTCCCACCATCCCAATCCCCAGCTGGGCCCATTTAACACACCATTTCCCAGGATTTGCAAGGGGTCAGATCAAACCCATCTCTCTGTGGTGTAAGAATTAGTGTTACTGGGGAGAGGATCTTACCATGCTGCTGTTTGGTAGTATGAGAGGAAGAAAGGGGAGCAGTGATACGAGACACCAGGGAACCTCACCCACAGCTGATGGATCAGCCACATGCCCAGTGTCTTGGCTGTCCTTCTACCCTCCTGTGTGCTGGCGGGTGCCCCTTCGGATACTTGAATTTGTGATGCATGTTCCCTCACTTGAGGTTAAACACTTACATGCCAACACCAGCACAGGAAAATATCAGTTAGCAGAGTGGGCTGCTTGCCTGTGGCAGTTTTGCCCCAGAATTTTCTTCCTGGCCTCCAAACAGCTCATTATCACAGAAGGGAGAGCAACGATGCAGCAGCTGCGCAGCAACATCTTGCTCTCAACACCTCCAGTGTGCATCAGAAGGAGAAATCAGCGTGCAATAAACAGAAATATTTCCTGACCCAGATTCAGGCGTTTTATAAACTTCGAGCCTCTTTCCAGCTGTAGAGATAAAACACTGGGCTGAAGCAAGAAACAGTGATAGCTGTCAGAAACAGACGTCTTTGCCCTCCCGCACTGCGTGTGGCACAACCGTTAAGGAAATTTATACGGGATTTCACAACAGCAATGAACACGTGTTTCGGTTCTGAAAGCCTCTCTACTTGATTTGTTTCATTGTTTCTGCCGAGCAAGGCAGCGCTGACTGCAAAGCCCTGCTGCAATGCAAAATGTTACACAACAAGCCATTTTCCAAGTGACAAAAAGACACCTAGAGTAGAGAAATGGCATCATCCCACCTGAAACGTCCTTCTGCAGGAACCGGCTGGCACCTCCAGGCTTACTGACAGGCTCCCGCAGTATCTCAGCCTGTGCAGCGCCCGTTGTCACCCTGGGTAGCTGGGAGCTTGCGGGGAGCTAGGCAGGGACTTGATGGCCATTGGCATGAAGTGCGGCACTAACATCCACTGTGGCTGCCCACAGCACTAAATTAGGAAAGACTGAGAAGTCTTTGAAAGACAAATTTAAGAGTGTCATTTAAAAAAAATCCGTGTTAAATAATCCCCATTTAGACCTGGATAACAGCATCCTGCAGATAGCAAAAATACAAATTGCACAAGACTACGTTATACTTCATTTTGAAGCTAGGGAATACATTTAATTCTACTGCATTTGAAAATTTCCTAATGTCTTCTAAGAACAGATGTCCACTTTTCTGAAGAAGGCAACATGGTTCATTATTGCCCTCCTTCACTACCCGTAACAAGAGGGTCTTTATACATGGCCACGACACAAATGCTAATTGACACTTGAGAATAACATTCCTAGAGGGGGAAATTGTATGGAAGTGTTTCAGAGATTTTTTTTTTCTTTCAATTAATAAAGTCTTCTATATTTATTCCTTTTAAACGGAAATGATTTCTTATGAAATTCTGATGACAGTTCTGATGGATCATGCACCCCGAGCAAGCAGGCGTGCAATTGTACAGTCACAGTGTAGAGTCGCTGCTTGTGGGACACATCTTGTGGCATCTGTGACACCAGGGATTCTGCACTGACGCTGTGATCTCCACTCAAAAATGATGCAAAGGTGATCAAAGGGCAATACTAGTTGTCAAACTTAACTTCAAATTACTTTTGCTAATTTAAAGATTTAGATGATGGGGTAATAGCAATGTTACAAGGGCATCTGGCATGCTGAATTTTCTCTCCTGTTGCTAAAGTAAAACATACCCCATTATCTAAACTAACATGAATAATAAGATTTGGTTTCCCTCTTCCACATCCTCCATCCTTTTCCTTCGTCCTGTTGCAATTTCCTCCGCATCCTCTCTATCAAGTCCCTCCAGCCATTATCCCTACACAGAGCACAGCCGGGGCTCAGGTGCTGCCAAAGTCCTGGATAGTAAATCCAGCAGTTCAGGGTCATCCCTGCCTCTCTGCACCCCTGGAACCAGCTCGGTGGCTGTGCAGCCTAAGGAGGTGGAGGATTTCCTGGGTGCTACCTCTCCTCTCCATCCCTGGGTGGCCAAAGCCTGCCCAGCTCACCCTTCATCCTGCGTGGGCTGAGCCAGACAGCCCTTGGCTGGCTTGAGGGGAGCCAGCGCAGTGTCCCAGCCCCTGCGGGGCTGCCTCTGTCTTGCCCGCCAGTGGTTTCCAAAGGGAATCCGCCAGATTCCCAAGCCATGAGGGTCGCTGGAGCAGAGCTGTGATTCAGCGTGGTGAAAACTCCCCTTGCTTTCCCCACAGCAGGGCCATGTTTTTTAATAAATTCAGTAAAAAAAACCAAAAATGCAGCAGGGGTTGAAAATGACCCAGCTGAAATAGTATAATTGGATTTGGAGAGGGGAAGCCTGTTTCAAAAGAAAATTCCTGGGATGCTTGTTTTTAAAGTGGTAGCAGCAACCTCAAGAAAACAACAAAGCATCTGCTAGAAAATGAAGGGTAACGCAAGGTCTGACCTCAGGACTTACCCTAGCATGGCTCCGTTGCCCTGCAAATATCTCATGGCCTTGAGAGCAAAATCATCTTCAGTGCAACAAAACCAAGGCAAATCGCTCCAGACATTTCTGAGCGCAACTTGTCAGAGAGTGCGATCCCCACTGAGGTAAAAAGGGCATATGTAAAACTGGACAGGAAGACAGCTTTCAGTCGGCTAAGGCGGGTAATATTTTTGGGGCAACTTTTTAATATGATTTTTGAGATGCTAGTAACTTAACCAAGTTCCAATGCTGCTTAAAGCAGGTTGTAATTGCACTATGCAGCTGAAGGAGCAGGACTCTGTTTATACAACAATGCTATATGCTGGCTTCAACTGAGCCTGGGGAGCTACTGTGCTAAACACGCTACAAAACCAAACCTAGAATAAATTATAAACCTGAACAAACAAGACACGCAAAAAAAGGCATTACTAATAATGCTTTGTTTTCAGAGAGAGAGACTGCGACAGAGCCTGTCTTGCATCTAAATCAAAAAGCTTCCAGGAGACTGCATAGTTTTGTTCATAGAGAAATATGGTGAGCCAAAATTAGAGGCAAATTAAGAGATGGCACAGTGCTGAATGTCTCTATTACCCAAGTGATTTCTTCAGAGGGCCAAATTATTTCTAGCCTCTGGGAGGATTTGGTCTACTTTATAGTACCCATATTCTGTATAAGAAAGCCACAGTTAAAAGCTGCCTTGTGAGGGATTCAGTGAATGCTTCTGCAGATCAGTGACTTTTTTTGAAGTTGAAATAGTTGCTTTTGTATCAGTTGATTTGCTTTCAAATCCTCAGATCACACATGTTAATTGTAGAGTTTTTTTACTCCAAGAAAGTACATGAAACACACATAGAGGAAAAATTTTTTTGTTATTTGGCTGGGTAAATGCAGAGAAAGACTGAGTTTTCCTCATGCTATTCGTTCTCCTGAAGCCATCACTTGCAAGTCAACTGTATCTGACACAAACTGTGCAAATTCATAAAGGACATGCAAACGAAAGAATTGCTGCATAACAATTTTCAGTCTGGACATGAAGATACCCTGTGTTATTGCATTGGGTTTGCATGGCAAGGTTTTGGTACCGGGGGGGCTACAGGGGTGGCTTCTGTGAGAAGCTGCTAGAAGCTTCCCCTGTGTCTGATGGAGCCAATGTCAGCTGGCTCCAAGATGGACCCGCTGCTGGCCAAGGCCAAGCCTATCAGCGATGGTGGCATCACCTCTGTGATAACGTATTTAAGAAGGAGGAAAAAAACCCAGTGCAACAGCAATTGCAGCCGGAGAGAGGAGTGAGAATATGTGAGAAAAATAACTCTGCAGACACCAAGGTCAATGAAGAAGGAGGGGGAGGAGGTGCTCCAGGCGCCAGAGCAGAGACTCCACTGCAGCCCGTGCTGAAGATCATGGTGAGGCAGGCTGTCCCCCTGCCGCCCATGGAGGTTAACGGTGGAACAGATATCCACCTGCAGCCCATGGAGGATGCCACGCAAGAGCAGGTGGATGCCCAAAGGAGGCTGTGACCCTGTGGAGAGACTACGCTGGAGCAGGCTCCTGGCAGGACCTGAGACCCTGTGGAGAGAGGAGCCCATGCTGGAGCAGGTTTGCTGGCAGGCCTTGTGGCCCCATGAGAGACCCATGCTGGAGCAGTCTGTTCCTGAAGGACTGCACCCCGTGGAAGGGACCCACACTGGAGCAGTTTGTGAAGAACTGCAGCCTGTGGGAAGGACTCACATTGGAGAAGTTTGTGGAGGACTGTCTCCCATGGGAGGGACCCCATGCTGGAGCAGGGGAAGAGTGTGAGGAGTCCTCTCCCTGAGGAGGAAGGAGCAGCAGAGACAACGTGTGATGAACTGACCGCAACACCCATTCCCCGTCCCCTTGTGCTGTTGGGAGGGAGGAGGTAGAGAAATTGGGAGGGAAGTTGAGCCCAGGAAGAAGGGAGTGGTGGGGAAAAGATGATTTAAGATTTGGTTTTATTTCTCATTACCCTACTCTGATTTGGTTAAATTAATTTTCCCGAGTCATGTCTGTTTTGCCTGTGACAATAATTGCTGAGTGATCTCTCCCTGTTCTTATCTCGACCCACGAGCCTTTCGTCATATTTTCTCTCCCCTGTCCAGCTGAGGAGGGGAGTGATAGAGCAGCCTTGGTGGGCACCTGGTGTCCAGCCAGGGTCAACCCACCACAGTTATATAATATTTACTAGCACCAAGAGACAGCGATGAAAGGAAAAAAAAAAAAGATAGGTATATTGCAAATACAGACATAATAAAAAAGAAAAAGCTGATAAAATCTCTGGATGCCAGCAGTTCCAGGGTATGGTTTATGTTCACTTTTTACTACACCCTCTTCCTGTTTGCCCGAGAGCTTATCTTTGATGAAAAACACAAACATTGTTTAAGGCCTGACTAATACCCACAAAAACAATTACAGGCGGAGAAGGACAGAACTCCCATTTCTGTGCATTCTCTGATGTCTTATGAATTGGGTAACATTGCCGAATGAAGCATTACACTTACACCTGAACAAGTGACTATATGCAGTTGCTCACGTTAGACTTTTTTGCCTAGAACAGGATCAATTTTTACATATATAGGTAAAATGTACCACCAATTATAGACAAGCAAACAGTTCTGACTAGGTTACTTGCAATGACTAGATCAATGGTAAGTGTTCAGTATCCCTAACCCTCTTTGGTCTGTGTTTAGGCTGACATATAAAGCAGGCTTTTTCTTTTCTTTTAAGAGCTGAGTGTCATGTAAAATCAGGCATCTCAGCAAGCTCTTGTACTAAGGATTTCAAAATTTACTTCCCATACATAACCTCTAAAATTTTCTGTTTCTTTGCACTTCCTTGCGGGAAAAATAATTTGCTAATATCAAGCATTAAGGAAAATTTGCATAAGGGCAGGCAAAGCCAATTTCTCTTTTGTTCAAACAAGACATTCCCCTCCTCAATTTTTTACCTCCTTTCTTTGAAGACCCATAAGCTATTAAATTCGATTTACATCTTTCAGGTTGAATGAAACAGAATTTCTCACTTAGTGCTTCCAAGTACCCAACTTCGGGAGTAACCACAAAGAGAAATACACCAAATCATCTCAAAATTTATTACAAAAGTTTAGCTTCAACTATTGCATATTTGTCTTCAATGGATTTACTTGTGTATAAAGGTAAATGAGTCCTACAGCATTGAAAGAATCAGAGATCTGAGTTGCCACTAAGTTCACAACAGTACTTCTTCCCTTCTTTGAAATTCTTTCTATCCTCCCTGGTACACTGAATGTGTCTGAGCACGCATTGTTCTTCATCATCAAACACTGAACTGCAAAATCATACTGCAATGTGACTTTTCTATTTGCAGTCCCTTTGACAAGTTTGTTATAGGACACATTGTGAAAGCACCAAGATACTTCACTAAGAGTGAAAAAAGGGTTTTAAAAGAGTTCTGCAGTCTGGTTAATTGGATCATTCATCACCGAAATCTGTCTTTAGAGCATAGTTAGTATTTGCTTCACAGCTGATCATTGGTTATTTTATGGGGATGAATACATTTATTAAAAAAGATTATTGGCCTATAATTTTACAGATTTCTGCATACAACCAATTATGTAACTGGTAAGTTACTATTAATAAAACTCCCTTCCATAAATCAACCAGCTTGAAAAAATATTTCAGTCTAGCTTCTGCATTTTAGCATTTTTATTTTTTTTTACTCCGCATTTTTGCAACCTCTGTTTTTGATGGAGAAGGAAAAGCAGGACTCTGGCCATGTAGAACACACTTTCAAAGTTGAGATAGCTAATCCCTTTAAATAATAACCTAACTGGTCAAGGCACTCCTATAGCAAAGCAAAGACTTAGTACGCGAACTTCATGGTGCATCTAGCCCCATCAGTTCAAGGGGCAAGGGACCAGAGGTCATTGCTGAACCTTAACCTCTCTCACAATGGCATGCAGAACTGCCTGGCCAATTTCCTCTGGGTTTTATTTAGCAGGCATGTGGCCAGCATGGGAAGCAGCCTTTCCCACAGATGTTTAGTATAAAAGAAGCTATTTATCAGTGTGAGTTATACAGTCAGGCTGTGATCGGAATAGATCAGGTCTCCATGTAACACAGCAGTTCCCATGTTCTCTGAAACAATAGGTTACAACAGCTAAATTAAAACTAATTTGTGCCTGAAGCCCATTTTCTTGCGTTATTCTCTTTTAGAGCACACTGATTTACACCCATTTCTCACTAGGATTGATGTTGCCTCGGAGAATGGGAAGGGTCACAGGGCAAATGCTGGCACTGTCCAAGGTGACCATCTGAATGGACCTCGGGCAAACACCAGGGCTTTCTGACAGCCCAAGTCCTATCTCTGCGAGCCGTTCCAGAAGTTCCCTTTAATACAAGCATTCTTCTTCTCCAAAAGCCTTCTGACATGGTGGTCTTGTTGCTTTCCTTTTATGAAAAACAAACAGATATTAAGTCAGTCTAAGTTCCTTTCCCAAAACAACTGGACTCTATCCTCTCACATATTTGCCATTTGTTAGGGGAAGTACCACTGCACTTGTTTCACATGCAAAAAATACCTCAGGCATAAATCATTAGGTTCTTCTGGGACCACAAGGACCATGGGTATTAATCCATGGTAAATTGTTAGACTGAACAAATTCTCCATCAGCCCTATGAATGTCCCTGAATATATGACTTACTTCTCTCTAACATAATGAGGCAGATTGATTAGATATGGTTTTTGATGTATATCTTTGCAGTTCATTGGAAAACATTTTGATTCCGCCTGCTCTCTCTTTAGTGATTTATATTTACCTCAGACAGACAATTTTCTTCCCTTGCCATACCTGTGTGAGGGCAGTGGTCTTCAACAACCCCACAAGAATTTATTAGCAACTTTGTAGAGCCTTGAGTATGCTTGCTTCTGTCTTTCACTCTAAACTCACATGGATCCTTTATAACCTTGAACAGCAAGAAAGCTTCTCTTGTAGAGTTTACCTTGCAACAGTGATAAATATAATCAAATTTACTAATTTACTGAACTGATTAGACTGAAAACATTGTAAAACAATCCTTCCAGCACTTGCAATTAGAAAAAAGTATATAACCTTTCTGGGACAGGCAAGGGTGAACTGACATGAGTTTAAGCAGCACACTTCATTTCTGGGACGGTAGCTGAACCATCCCTAACCAGGGCACTTTCAGAACTCAGGTTTTAAATCTAGTTCTTGCATAAGGGTTTGAGAAACGGATGGTTTTATCTTCGTTTTTGTAAGTTCTAGAGCTTTTCTTAAATTCTAGAGCTTTTCAAAAGCCTCCAGGCTTTGGTTTGAGTCAGAAAAAGTCAAACTCCCTGGATGAGAGCTACAGAAACCTCAGTCTTCTCCCCAGTCAAACCAGCTCTATCCTTTTTCTTCCCCAGGATTCACTGAGCCAGCCCGTGCCTGTGTTCCCCATGCTGAGGCCGGATGGTCCCAGGGCTGACAAAGGGATTGTGAGACCCAGAAGAGCCACCAGCTGCTCCAGCTCTGGCTCTGCTGCTGCATCAGCCCTGAAAACTGCTGGATGCAATGTTGCACTCAACTCTGAACCTCTGAGCCCATGGAGATGGAGCGTCAGAGCTTTCGCCAAGAAACCCTAGTGAGTTTCAAATTAGCATAGGAGAAGAGAGATGCTTCAAAGGCTTATGTGTTTAACCACATTTGGGCAAAATTTCATGAGCAAAGCAGTTTTTCCGCAGACACACACGGATCTCCCTGTCCAGAAGTCAAGTCACTGCTACAAAGCATGACGATCTTGTCCTTTCCCAGTAGAACGCTTGTAAGAATTCAGGGACATGGGAAAATGCATCATGCCACAATTATCTTGAGAACAGATGACTTTTTTTTTTTGGCAGAAATGTTAAAAAAACACATCAGTAACTGTAAAATAAAACTGCAAGTGTTCACCCTGAGGCAGAGGCCTGGCATAAGAAATTTCAGAGCACTGAAAAATAATTTACCCCAGCAGAAGTGGGATTTTACAAGGGAAATTGTTGGCCAAATGAAAGTATTGGCAGCATTGCCAGCTCCGCCTATAAGAAATAACACGCCTATGCAAATCAGCCAGTTCTTGAAAATTTACAAACCCTAAATGCTGTACCTCAGTCATATAGCCAAAAGGAAAGTTTATTACTTCAAGAGATGTTAGCCATATTTTGAGTAATGTCTTTTCAGGAAAGGTTTATAAAAGATTAAGAAGAAAGAGAACTCAGCTGGCACAGTGTTACTAGAAGACACTTGGTAGTGCCTCTAGCTGCTCTGCTACCACTCTTTTGTACTCCCCCAGTTTCAACTGGAGTTATGTCTTTCCCAGGCAGGGTGAGGCCCCTTTGGGTCAGGACTGTTACCACATGTTGTCTGTCTCCTCAGTTTCAGCACAGCTCTTTCAGCACATCTCTAAAGCAGTCATACAGGCTTCCTTTGTGCTCGAGCCTCTCCTCAGCACGTGAGTACTGCTGTCACTGCAACATCACTTCACAAGGGACTGTGGAAAATGAGGGCTAGACAGTGCTTGGAGCCTCTTTGCATGCAGACCTCTGCCATGCCCATGTACTTCATGGGTGGGGGTTGATGTTTTGCTCAGAGAGAACATGGTGAACATCTTAATGCAATCCCTGTGACATTTTGAGAAGCGAGATAATACTCTTTCTCTTCTTTGCTTTCCGTTCTCTTGCAGTATGTGTAATACACAGAAAAACACTCTGAATTTCTAGTTGTCTTTATCACATGTCAGAGGATACACAGCAGCTCACCTTCAAGACACAAATCTATATGAAAACAGGCTCTGGGAGTTTTGCTGCGCACTGCTATAACTTGCTTGTTGCTTGGGAAAGGTGATCAGTGGTGCTGTAGGCTAGGTGTGCACAGGACTGCAACCTCTATTTCACCCAAGCCCAGATACCAAAAATTTTGCGTTCAGTTATCACAGACCAAAAAGCAAGAGCCCCAAGTAATAATTTGCACTTAATGAACATAATGTTCCCACATCTTCGGCAGCTTTCATACTGGCCCCTATTTCTCCCCTCTTGTAGTAATGAGGAGTCGGCAAAAACCAAATTTCTTGGATTGACCTAGCTTAAAACACACTTTTGATGTCTTGCTTTCAGTAGACTCAGTTTAGCAGGCACCCTCTCTGTAATCTCCATAGTCTGGACTCTTCTCCCTTTGTGCATGCTGGAACAGTAGATTTCTGTCTTTTGACATTCGCCCAAGTATTTATTGAATGTGTCCGCAACTTTATGCTGCTTAAAAGAGTCATTATAGAAAAAAAGTGAAGTAATAGGGAGAGAAAAGTCAATAAAGGGACAGAGTAAAAAGAAAAAGAGGAATTAGCTCATTTTTGACAGATAGAAAAATGTAGCACACCTAAAAATCTCCTCAGATCCTGAAAGCAAAGAGGATAATTTGACAAAGATATAGCTACATATTGCAAGGGTAAAATAGGATGCATTTTAATATTTTTAAGCTAGCTCATGTTTCACATTTAGTATTCTTACAATAGACAGATGAGTATTCTAGCATTAAATACATTTTCCCCAATATGCTCTTTTATATTTTACCCACAATTTGAAACATCTGGTAAATGACTTGTTTTCCTGAAGCACAGCAGAGAACATGCTTGGATGATCCACTGCTGTTTGTGAAATGTTTCTCTCTGTGGAACACTTCCCTTCTTCCATTTCCTCTCCATTTTTGCTATTTGCTTATTCTGAAAATAATAACACTAATCCAAAAGTACCATAACGCATTAAAGTATTGATTGTGCTGTAAGAATGAAACAATAATATACAACAGATGCCATGTTTTACTACTGAAAGATCACAATGTTAATGAGATGGGGTCTTTAGAAATAAGTATGGTTCTCTTGAGAGTGATGAATTGAGATGCCACACTACTGTAGTACAGACCATTGTGCCATAGCTTATTTGGAATTTGTTATTTATTGTATTTATGTTATTTTTTGTCAGGCAGCTTGGTGTAGAGGTGTTCTCTGACTCTTATTATTCAGGAAATGTCATTGAATGCCATTTATCTTTTAATATATGCCCTAGTTTTCAGTTTTCGGCTACAGTTATAAGTGGCCCCTAAAACTGGGTGGACTTTTTGTTGTACTAAAATGTATAGCCTCTTATAGTGCCATATAGCCTTCTAATGGCTACTGGTTTGAGGATGCCACCATCAGCCTTGCCATAATTGAGAAAGAACATAATCATAAACAGGATAGGACTTCTCTTCTTGCTAGGTCAGGTGAAATAAGTTAGACAGACATTTCAGGAAACATTACCTTCTGCTCTTTGACTAGAAACACCATAAGAGAATAAACAAATCTCTGCAATGCATTTATATATCTAGCAAAGGATTATGTTAAGTGCGCATTTCACTGCCTAAGTCTTACAAGCCCCGAACCTGGGTTTTTTTGACAATTTTAGTCCTAAAATTGGTTACACTCTGAGCAATAGAATTATAGCAGTCAGCCCGCTCAAAGAAGTTGCATTCAAGTACAGCAAAATAATACTGAGCTTATACAGGCCCATATTTCACTGAGCCAAATTCATCTCTTCAGTCGTTTCAGTACCATCTGCATGCTAGCATACACATTTTTTGTCTAGAAGAAATTAAGAATGAGGTGAGCAGAAAGTATCAGCCACTGCAAGCCCGGTCTTGCAATTCATCCAAGAATGGCGCTCTCTTGAGATGAATAATTTATAGCAGTGGGTGTTGCATATATGAGTCCAGTGAGTACATAATTTGAGCATGTAAGTTTCTGGACTGAAGATTATTTCTTTTCTTTGTATCTGTGTGAGATTATTTCCAGGGTTAACTAATAGTGAAGGCTTTTAATCCCTCAGTCCTTTAAAAGATATTTTAATTATTTATTTTGCACATGACACCCTTAGCTGGCTCAGGAACTACATGCAAAGTGCAGAAATACAAACCTTTCCCCTAATGCAGATGGCTACTACATCAAAAGCAGAGCATTATTTCACATCATAATCATTTTAGGAAGTCTGGGGCGGGGGAGAGCTTATAAATAGATATGGCCCCTTAGGCAACTTATCTTTTAAAAACAAAAACCCAAAACATTAATTACCATGCAATTCACCCAGGCTGAGTAATGACCACAACTATTCTCACATTATATCACAAAATATAAACATATGTTCAGAAGTAGAGCTGGACATGAGAAGTGATGAAGTTATGGAAAGGTAATGGGGAAAGGTTCAAGGAATCTCTCCCTCTACAGACCACAAAAATTAAAGAAAAATGAAATCACAGAACTAGAGTATGTTTCCTCTGATAAAAAAGAAATGCAATCTATAGAAACTCATCAGATTTTCTGACCGGGAACCATTATCTTCAAAACCATAATGAAAATAGCACTTCAGACAATAGGCAATTGCTATGAATTTTATTTGGTAAATGATAAGTTATTCTCTAACTGAAGTCTATAATAGGCCTACCTTCTAAGTGCAAATTTGAGAGTCTAGAGGAGTTTCAATTACTCCAAATCTTTTCAGATGTTTTGCAAGAGTAAAAAAGTAATCTAACAATGCTAGGTCATCGATGGAGAAATGGGCAAAGGGAGGAAAGGGAGTGAGGATATCCACAAGGACATCTGACCTCTGGAGTCCAGCTTCCCTCATCCCCTCTTTACACCAGTCGGCACACTGAGGTCAACAAGAAATGAAGGTCAGTGATAAACAGAAACAAACAGAAGAAAGTATAAAATAACAATTTCAAGTTGTATAAGAGATGTGAAGGAAGAATACCATATTCTGCAAATTTCTCTTCAATAGTAACTGGAAATGATACTGTCTCTTGACTCTTGTGCCCCAGAGACTGCCCGTGCACTTTAGGGAAAAGCAGATTACAAATGAATCAACACCCTTATTTTATATTAACTTGAACCATTATTGAGTTTCTTTGCTGTTATGACTGTTTTCTTGTTCTAAGAGGTCCTTATTAGTATTCTTATTCCAACAAGTCAAGATGACAGTTTATTACTCCATTTCTGTTAGAAATAATATCTAGCAATGTGTAGTCATCTAAAACTTAAAGAAACTCTAGAGATACATATTAATATTGTGGGGACTCTATGATAGATAGAAAACTAAACAGCTGGAGTCTTTGACACGAAAAAAACCTCTGAAACATACAAACCTAGAAGGACTCTGGTAAAGGACTAATAAATCTATAGATACTTCAAATGTCACAGTAATCCCCCAAACTGTGAACCTTAATTACGCTAAAGCAAGATCAGAATTTATCCCCTTACTGAACACTACCAAGCCAACATCAATAAAATCTTCACTTAGTTCCAATATGAACAAAAACTTGTTACTGGGATGTTGAGGGCACCTGACATGAAGCTGACCAGTCACAGTCCCTTGAAACTGCTGGCATAAATAATACCTCTACCAGCCCATTATCTCATTTGTTGTATTTTGCTGTGGAGGATAGGATGGAAAGGACTTGCTTTCCAAACTGTAACTGGGTGAGAACAACTCTCTGTCCTCATGTTGGAAAGTATGCAAGCACAAGAGACGAGTGAATTTTCTGTAGTGGCAGCAATATGAAAACCTGGATGTGTATTTGGGAAGGAGTGAAGTCCCTAGGTGGCAGCTGTGTTCACTGACTAAGGCAAGCTTTGGTCACTGGAAACCTACTGTGATGACGTGTAAGCAGAAAACCTCAGCTCATATATTCTTTCCTTCTTAACACACGGATGTGGAAACTCTGAAACAAATTTTCTTTAAAATATCAGCTAATGCACTGAATGGATTCATAACACTTAATGAGCTCTGTCAGAGGAGTCACTTCTCACTTATCTCCAAAGAATCCAGAAGGGAAAATGGAAATTGCTGTCTGAAACACAGGATAAAACCAAAACTTCTGACATAATCGGTCAGTCACTGTGGAAGCTGGAGAAGCTCATGGAAGAGGATGCTCAGAAATGTCAATAAAACAGAAGGAAGGAAAACATATGAGGCTTCACAATACCAGGACTTGCAGAGGGGAGCCACCACAGGCAGGTATGGCAGAACCTTGTTTGCCTCCTCAGAGACTTCCAAGTGGGAGAAGGAATTTAGGCAAGGAATAAGAAATTACAAGGACTCTCTGCTACATGTGCGTACAAGCCAGACGTTCTGCTCCAAGAGGAAGAGGACTGTGAAATAAGTACTCAATTACCTAAAATTAGAACCAGTGACACGGTTAACTTCTTATTCTGCAAGCTGCTGCCTTAGGACATGCTTGATATTGAGAAGATTCATTTTTATTCATGTATTTTAGCCTACCAAGCAGAATTTTAATAAATAAAAGTTGTGGCCCTGAACTTTCGCATGCTTTTATGCAGATTCGAAAAATCAGTTTACCATACTGCATGGATAGAAGCTTATTTGAAACTGAATGCACTGGAAAATTGTGCAAGACCAAGTGATGAAGAAAATAACTAGAATTTCATATAAGCACTGGTAAGAGGAGAATAATTATGTAACTAAGCTTCTTGCATGGCCTTCATAAACCTTTGTAACTGGAAATACTGATACCTTTTAAGGAAAAACCCACCACGGGGACTGCAAGTCAAAAGATTTTATGAGAACCATTAAAGGCCTTTTCTTCACATCTGACTTGGTCTATGTTGTAGATTGCCTGCTGTTTACAGAATTGCTTAAAATCAAGCAAATATACTGTCCTGGTTTGAGGTAAAACAGGACCAATTTCGTTCAGTAACTTTACTTTTTAGCTAGGCCTCTTCTAACTGCTGAAATTCACAGCATGTTGTGCAGAAACTGTTCGCTCTCAGAGTGATAAGACCCATGTTTATAGTTGATGCCAAGGGATGGGATGCAGAGAGGCTCTTGCTTAGACTTATTGCTATAACAGCCAAGGGCAGCCAACTTTGTTACTTGCCCCGTTGGAGGGTCGGAAGCCGAAAAGCATAGAGGGGTCACACCTGCGGGGAGGAGCAGACAGGACAGGTGACCCAAACCTGACCAACAGGGTATTCCATCCCATCTGCCTCATGCTCAGTATAAAATCTGAGGGATCAAAGGGCCAGCCCTCTTCCTTCAATGGCTGGCGTCTGAGGAGGACTGTCTGCCTGCCTTTGATCCCGATCCTGAATCCAGATCCGGAATCCAGTTCCCATCCATCACTGAGTCCAGTCTGGGACTTCCCCAGTGCCTGCTGATGACATGATTGTCATCCTGGGAACTTGATACGGTTTTGTATATATTTCATTTTTTTTCATTTTATTATTTTATTATTAATATTTAATTAAAGTAGTTTAGTTCCTTCTAAACTCTTAAGTCTCTCTTTTTCTTTCCTCTCTTGCCTCCTTTTGGTAGTGGAGCAAGAGAGAGAAAGCATCTGTCGTTCCACCAGATGGGGCCAATCTGGCCCAAACCACGACATATACTAATAATGAAGTCTAGGACAATAACAGATATGTCTATAATATTACCTCAGAGGTTGCTTATTTATGTCTATATATCCTTAATTTATAGTATTTACTGGAAAAAGAAATCAGTGCTGGAAAATGGAAGCCTGTCTAACCATACATGTGGTGCAATCCCCACTACTTGCCCACTGTCCTTCCATGGGCTTGTCTGGTTTTAGACAACTCTGAACCAGAGAGAGAACTGGGGTCAATCACTGAAAGAGCTGTAGAATTTCGCATCAGGTTTTGGGATATGAATTTTAAAGCTTGGCTTTCATGTGTTGATGCAAAATCATTCTCTCTACAGTTGTTTCCAAAGGGATCCATTTTGCCAACCTTTTACCTCTTTGAAGCAAGTAGATTTAGGGAAGGGAAACTGAAGACACTAAGGCCTAATTCTGCTCTCAAACTTTCGACAATGTCATATTTCTCTCTACCTTGCTTCTGAGACCATACCTTTAATGTCAGCGGGATGGGGGAATGGGGTCCGACATCATGGAGACACTGAGGTTTGACCTTTCTCTGTGAAAGGAGGCAGGGATTTGTCTGTCTGAACTTGACTGGAGGTAGCTACCTGTCACACTAAACCTGAGCAGTGTGATCCCAGGAAGAGGAAACATAAATGAGTGGAGGCAGGAGTCTTGACAGTTTTAATTACTACCCCTCCTCAGCCACCTCCTTCTTCTTCCAACACGCCCATCTTTCTCCACTGAGCATACTGGGAACTGCAGTTCTCCATGATGCACCTAAACACATTGCTGAAAAGGTGTTCACAGTGTCTTCTTAACAGGCAGAACTATCCAGAGGATGTTTGGCAAGCCCATGATTTCTAAGAAGCGCTAGACCTTCCTTCTTTTGTATAGACTTTGCAAGTGCCCTGGAGTCCTCATCACCAGTTTGGGCACACACACTTCTCTTTCCAGAGTAATTAAGCCCCTACATGTGACCTACCAACTCTGATTTGCTCGTATTGCAATGGGCTTTGAGCTCCATTTGTGTTAGCTGTGCATGGCCTGGAGCAGCCGTAATGACTGCTCAGCACCAGTAAACATTTTACTTTCATTTTTACCAAAATTTAAATTGCTCCTGAGTGATCACACTGTGCTAAGGCATGAGTGTCCCAGCTGGGACTGGGCTGAGGCATCTTAGTGCTACGTGCCATACTGTCACAGGAAGGGACTTCCCGTGTCCCAAAGACCTGCCCTTGCCGTTTGATCTAAGGGCAATGGGTATGCCAGAACTGCTCAGCCTGGAGTTGATGAACTGGAGCATTTATTTTATGACAGTCATGTAGGCTGTCAGTGTGCTCAGCACGCCGCTCAGAGCCATGGTAGGTATGTCACTAATGCAAGATACGAGTTGGCAGAGGGAACCTGAGACATGGCAATATCGTGTAACAAGTTCATATGAACTTACTGTACATGCTGTGTGGCAGATGACTGGAGTTGTACAGATGTATCTGCAAGAGGTCTGAGATGTGATGAGCACTAGCCATCTGAATAGTGAAAAACACAGACAGAAAAAGCAAAATATATCCACTGTCAACAAGGCTTTTCTCCTCACAGAAAATTCTGTTAGTAGGAAACTAAAATATCATCAGTGAAAACAGAAAAGCAGCACACTGAGGCCTAGTCTGTCCTATAATCCTGAATGTGTAGACAGGATTCCCCCAAAGTCTTTCCCACACTTCCCAAGGAGCCATTTAATTAGATCCTCTCCTCAGTGCTTGTGTGTCTAAGGAAAGGGACTCTTCCTGCCCCTGCAGTTAGTTTAAGTCTTTGCTCACAGGCCTCATATCCCGCTCTGGAGCTTTTGTGCAGATTTCTGTCCAACAGATTTTTTTTTTTTTTTAAACATCCTTAACATTTTTCTCCAGAAAAAAAAAAATATCCCCCATGACCATCCACACCCCCCCTCAAAAAAACAAAAGAAGAAAAGAAAGCGATATCTCTGCTCTCAGTGCTTCTAAGTGGAGCTGTTTGCCTATGAGATTAAAGGCAGGTAACTGATAGTTACCTACATCTCCGAATTAAAACTTTCATCTGAAAAGCAAACTTACTGCTGGGTTTCATTCCCATTTGTGTTATTACCTAAATGTCTCTTCTGTTCAGGAACAGAATTGTTAGACATTTCCTCCCTCTTCCTGAAAGACAGTTTACCCCTTGCCTTGCTCTCCACCCAGAAAGAGCAGAAAGATACTTGTTTCAGTGCTTCCTCTGTCCTCACAGCTTCACCTCTGTCAATAAGGACTTGGATGTTGCCTTTACTATTTCGCCTGAACACTTTGCAGAAGATAAATATGAGAGTGCAATGCAAATGTCTCACAGGCCTGCAGATGGGTCTCTCTGCTCCACTTCTGCGGCCAAGAGCCCTCTCCCCAAGGAGACATGGCCTCCTCAGCCACCCTTGCCCTGCTGCCGCAAGCTACCAAACATACCTCCTGTGGCCGACAGCCCTCAAACATTTCTGCACAGGCTCTGTTACATGCTCACTGCTTTCTCTGGGGCTGCTCAAGTATGAGATAAAGCACATGTGCCTGTGGTTGCCAAGGGGGATTGGCCCTGGCCTGGCTCAAGTGGAGCGTACCCATGGGTGGGTATTGCCCGTTTGGGTTCTCTTTGTGTCAGCCATGTCTCTGTTTACCTGGCTGACATTGTCCTTCCTGGCTCTACAGAGCCATAGCAAACCAGGCGGTCCACCCTCTTCTGTTAGGGGAAGCCAAAGAGACGCAATGAGGGCAGAGATAAATTGCCCCACGGCAGACATGATGGGAAGGCAGAAGGCGCTCTTGGGTGGGGAAGATGCAACCTGACTGGCTCCAGCCAGCCTGACAGGTCACTGTGTCCCAGCCGTCACCTCGGCCCGAAGGGATTGCCAAGCACCAGAGGCCTCTGCCAGCGGGGAAGAGGAGGATGGGCAGGGGTGGCTGCCGACGCGCCCCTGAGACACCAGCCCCACGCATGCATGGTGTCTGTCCCTCCCCGGGCTGGGGGTGAAGGGGCCTGTGCCCAGCAGAGCGGATGCCAGCCAGCGGTGCCCTCTCTGAGCGGCCTGCCAAGCCCATCTCTGAGCCCCTGTGTCACCCGCTGGGCACGGGAGAGGGCCAGAAGCCATGGCGGTAAATCCTGTCCGACCATTGATTGCAGGTGGCAGTGGAGGAGGAGGATGATTGTTACAGGCCGCAGAGCTGTGTAATGAACATGTATCTTCTCCTTTCAGGAATGGGAGAAAGTGGAGGGTATGTGGTGGAATCCGTCGAGATGCAAAGAAAAAAAATTAAAGCTTAATTCTTCCAAGAGGCTGCAGAGACTAACATTATCTCATTGATTCTGAAGTGAAACTCATCCTTAATTTCAACAACGAGTTTGAGTTTTGCTTCAAAACATAGCACATTATCTCACCCTATAAACTAACTTGCTCTCTCCCCTTTTATTTTAGCACTCTCTCTGCCCAAGGAAAATGCACATTTCATGGATGGGGGAAAAAAAAGATAAAAAGAAAGCAAGCGTTTCAATGCAGAAAGAGAACGGAAAAGCAAGAGAAGACCATATGGCCCAGATACTATAGCTGCTTATTGTACAACATGCAGAGACATGATTTTATGCTCTGCTGTTGTGCTTGAATAACATAAGGTCATTTATTAATGTAGAGCCCATCACATTTGAAAGACCTGCACAGCCATTGGCAAATAAAAAAATCATCTTCTCCAACTTTAAAGTAAAAAACACAATAAAAATGAAATGTTTGCTTATCTGTGCAACTACTGAGGTAAAAAAAAGTTACAGATTAATATCAACAATAAGGGATAAATTATCTTTACTCCAGCCATTACAAACAGGCTACTGGGTATTTCTTGTAGCACCTGCTAACAGCTTTTCAGAATTCCTTTCTAACAGTTGCAACACTTACACCATTGCATAATATTTACATTTCAAACAAAAAATGAAAACTTTCTGCTTTCAAAAATATTTGTTTCTGATAAAGCCACTCTACCTCTCGATCTTAAACTTGCCAACAGCATCATTTCACCACTTATTACACACATAAAAGAACATGCAGACTGTAAAGATAAGTACCCAAAAAAGCAGGAAATGTAGTAATTAAAGACTGCATCACAATACACCTTAACCTCCATCACTTACAGCAAACATTGGCCTGTAATTAGCTGTGTTATTGTTGCACTATAGTACAAAGCATTTTACAGGCAGAGGAAGAGAAAGCCACTGCCCCACGTTCAACCAGCTGCAGCTAATTCAAGGGCTGCAGCCAACATGTCCCACTCAGTCTTTTCTTCCAGGGCATATTTCTTGCGTCTGCCGCCTGGGTCACATTAAACTAATCAGCATGGGCTGAGCAGGGTAGGTGCAGGCAACCTCCTGGCCTGGGACGCCTGACCCTTGCCTGTGTGCACGGCTTTCCCAGCACACCACTAGTTGGGGAGGAGGACACGGTCATCTCTCCAAAGCAGTGGAATTACCTTGGGAACAGCTCTTTGGTTTGTGAAACAGGAGAAAAAAAGGCTCTTGCTGCAAAGAAAATGTCAGTGCTAAGAACTGCTTCTTTGAAGACCACCCCTCTCACCTATGTGTCTCACTTGTCAGAGCCTCCCACAAGATTTTCCCAGTCAAAAAGCCTTAGCTAAGTCTGTGGTCTTGCTCAGCTGAGATAGCAAACTATTAAAGCTAATAAATGGGCCAAATGCTGACCGCTACTGCCATTGCTTCCCCTCCTTCAGCACAATAAGGAGTCTGTGAAGTTGCTGAATCTTCTTCACTGTCCCAAGGACTTCCTGCCCTCAGATGGCATGGAACAGCTTCTTAGCAAAGCTGCTCCATGTCCGTGGTGTGGAGGAAGCCCACCCGAACAGCCACTGGGTCCCTTGCAGCTCTCTTGGAGCGGGGGCTGCCTGGCCACTTGCCTCCTTTTGCCTGTGATGGAGGAAAGTGGTATAGTGCTACATTTTCCTGCCCTTTCCCTGCGGCTGTGCCATCCTCACTCTGCATACAATTTGGACAGATTGGGGAATCTGGAATATTTCAAACTCTACTTGATAAGTGTTTCCAGTCATAATTGTGACTTTAACGGTTCTGGGCCCAAATCTCCCTGCTGTAACTTTGCTAAGAGGAATGGACTGACCTTACTCTGCTCATAAAGGGAATCTCATTGATCTCACGTGGCTTCACTGTTATAAGTATATCCATAGGGTTGGACTGCTTAATCAAGACACTGAGGTTTGCATTCATTGTTACTATGTACTACTAGCAAACGCATTTCATTCCCCAGTCTGTCTTCATCTGCCAATACGCTATAAGAGCAAAGTGTTGTGGAAAATCACTTCATCAGGAAGGAATCAAACACCATTGCAAAATTTTCCTTAGAGTAATCCCATAATCTGGCAGCTCTTTGAAGAAGTCGTGCATCTGTAATGTGCAGACATCTTATTGCTAGGGAACAAAGCTCGCCTGTAATGACTATCTGATATTAAATTTAAGCTTAAACAAGACTGCTGTAACTGTTGGTTCTGCATGACACTGCCTTCACATTTGGATTTCAAAGGATTGTAATATTAAATTGTTTAAAAATAGCATTTATTGTTTCCAAAAATAATGCTGCCATTCTTAGATTTTGAAGTGCTGCTGACTGTGCTTTGTTTTCTGAGAGGTTGTCAGCTTTTCCATCACAGACCCTGCTGAGAAGCATATGGGGTGGGATTTATTATCTTCAGCCAGCTGAAATGGCACGTGAGATAAAATTTTCACTCTCCCGGATATTGGATGCTTATTTGTGTGAAGTTATGTCCATTAAGTTGGTTTTGGTGGAGGCATCAGCAAACCCCACATGCTGCCTTGTTTATATTTAATTTTTATTCAATATTTTGAAATCTCCCCCAGGTTTCTGATAGCCCAAATATTTAAAGGTAGTAGATAACTAGCAGGGACATGGGGATATGTAAGAGAAGATGTGTGACAGCCAGCCTCCTTCACAGCCCCGCCACATTGTATTCTGAAATGAGGGAGAAAAGCAGGAGTGCTGGCCTTGTCATCTCCTGCACCTCTGAGCAGCAAGGAGGTGTAAGGGAGAGAACAGAGTTATTGCCTCCCTTTTCCTCCCACCTAACATGAAAACCAAGTGGGAGAGGGAGACTGATTTCCTAAAGCATGCAAGAGAGAGAAAGCTATTTAATGCTATATAATGTCTGTATGTAACTGGGTTTGCCAACATGGCTTTAACCAGTGGTGCTATTTCTGTACATGTGAAACTGCAAACCTAATTTAGATCAGCGAATGAGATTTCCTTGTTGGTATAGCTTAGATCAGTTCTCAGAATAGAATAAAGGACTTAGGCCAGTATAAATGCATCTTCATTAGGATTTTTTGCTGTTACAGCTATAACAAATTGGGTTGTGTTTTTCTTTTGCGTGTTCCTCAATGACATTACTATGCCAGCAATGCTTTTAAGAGCAAGCCTTACTTAGGCAGGTCTTGCGTGAGTCTGTCAAACAGCCCCTAGCAAAAGCAAACAAGCTCTCACTAGTCAGACGCGTAGGCAGACCTGAAGCAAGAAGAGAAATGGTTGGCTACAACATACATCAAGCTCCACT
This sequence comes from Burhinus oedicnemus, assembly GCA_008921705.1. Classification (NCBI taxonomy): domain Eukaryota; kingdom Metazoa; phylum Chordata; class Aves; order Charadriiformes; family Burhinidae; genus Burhinus; species Burhinus oedicnemus. The sequence goes on from VFFE01006913.1 coordinate 394,664, forward strand.
GAAGGATAACGTGAAGTAGATTTAGGCCACTTGACATTCAGGATGTCAAATACTCAGGTAGACGGAAAAACCCATGGCCATGTGAATTGTGGTGAAAAGCAGCTGAGCAGCATGCCTGTAAGTTAAAAATTCTCCTCTAGAGTCACGAAATGTCTGTGTCAAACACTTATCTTTTAGTAGTTCAGGCCTTGAGTAGCAAATAATTTCCATTCTTTGAAGCACTTTCCTGGCATCCAGCTGAAATTGAATGCAAATCGTAGGATCCATTTTCCTGGCACTGAAGAAGTCCACCATCTTTTTGTTTTCCCCTACATAGCTCCCAACGCCGCTCTATAACAGGCCAGGTCTTCATGGGTGCAGAGCTGGGGCTGTCTGGATAACACTAGGTCAAACATCACTCTTCAACGCACTCTTCAACTTCAAAGGACTCTCCATTGTCACTGACATTAAAAAGAAAAGTGATTTTCCCCCAGAACTGACAGCTGAAAACACCCGGACAATAAGTAAGTACAATAACTTTTCAAAATTGTATTTTCTGTTCTCTGACACAGTGTTTCTCTTCAGGCCAAGTCACTAATCCAAGTCTCTGCTGGAGACGATAAATTAGACTTTGTCCTCTCCTAACTTAACAAGGTCCTTTGTAGTGTTGCCATTGCAAAGCTGTTTGAGCTGAATGGTTGGGACCTGCTATCTCTCTTCTTGGAAGTTACGCCCTATTCATCCTTACAGGCAGCTTTGTTGCTGCACTTTAGGTAGTCTGCAAACAGTCATCAGATCAGTCATTTCCAATGGGAAGCCCTCTCCTGGTATCTTTAGGGAATGTAGGGTGCAAACCTTGGCTTTATTTTTTGTTCTTTGAACAAATAATTTGCATGATACTAGTGAGAACGTGTGTCTTGGGAGAAACCAGGGATGTGTAGAATCAATGATGCCAAACTCACTAGTTATTTTGGTAGCTCTGAGCTCAGATCATGTTCACCCTGGCTGTGGGCCACATATGATTGTGCTTGGCCCCACGCTGGAGTGGGTTTCTATCGGTCTGCTGCTCAGCAGCGACCCTGGAGGCCAAAGGAGATGCCAGTATTTGCAGCTGGGGCAGGGGAACCCGGCTAGAGAGGCCGCTTTGCAAACCCCAGAGCACCACTGGCACCAATATGATGTCACTAGCTTACTTTGTCTGATGTTGCCAATATCTTCATCTTCTTCTTCAAGTCTTTACATGACCCTCTCAGTACTAGAAAGGGATGTTTCCGTCCTGCTGTAAGTAACCCAGAGACTGTTTCAAGCACTCACATACCTGTCAAATTCCCAACAAATATTCTGTTGGTGTCGTCCATGAACTTTCATCCAGAAACTCTCAAAAGCAGTTGGAGAGTCCAGCTGCAAAGCCCTCCTCCTGCCCTCCCAGCACTGGGGGTGTCTTCAGAAGGACAGTGTCAGTCTCTGCCTTCTCCTTCTCCTCTTCTGCACTAGACCCCAAAGGCAGGAGCTCTTGCTTTCATTCCTTGCAGTTAAAGCTGTCATGCAGTGCTGAGAACATCTGTGGCACAGACTTAAATAATATCAATCTACTGATTTTTAAAGTCAGACCAACAGGAATCTAATTTAAAACCTGGAATAAAGTTGTAAGTATATGACTTAGCCTCATCAAAGCCAGGGTCCTTATGTGGCTAATATCCATTACTTCAGACTGAGCTTTGGAAACAGGCTTATACAAATTTTTGCCCCTATGCAAATGGAAGCATTAGCTCTGAATTGCCTGGCTTTTGCTAGCTTATATCAGACTCAAAATTATTTTATGCAGGATTTTTACATTTATATTCTTTAATGCCTCCGACCTTCTTGTCTGCCAGGCAGCTGTTTAGTGTCCCCTTGGATCTGCTCCAGCTGGAGCTGAATTCAGATGTCACTCTGGGGGCTCTCCTTTCTGACATCAACTATTATTCCTTTAAAAGTGCAAATAAATAAAACTATAAATTAAAAGAATCAAGAGGAAACATGTGCAGAGGGTTTTTTTAATCTTTTTTTTTTTATTCATCAAAGGCAGCTGAGTCCCTCTAGTGCTTCCGTGTTGTGCTCTGCACTTGTTCCAGCAGGAGGATAATGAGAAATGGAAAACATCAGTCTTCATTATTTTAGCATATCCCCAAATGTGTGTATTGGTTCACTGGGACAGAAAAAGGAGATGGACATTACATTGCATTTAATTCACTTCTAAATCTGCCCAGGCCTGATTGTGAAATCAGATTTCCGACATATGTTTCAAAAGTTTCCACAATTAATGATTCCACAAAAGTCCTTTTCCTTTCCTTTCCTTTCCTTTCCTTTCCTTTCCTTTCCTTTCCTTTCCTTTCCTTTCCTTTCCTTTCTTTTCCTTTCCTTTC
>VFFE01006913.1:397067-407117 GCA_008921705.1 Burhinus oedicnemus
TCCCTTCCCTTCCCTTCCCTTCCCTTCCCTTCCCTCTGCCAGAAATTGCAGAATGACCCACTTTTTTGTGCTAAGCTGTGCCTTCAGTGTATGTCTTTGAGCATCCCTCTTTCTTGATACCGCAGCATCCATTTTTTTGCCAGCTTGGCTGTCAAAAAATTGAAGTAAACAGAGTAAGAAAAACAGAAGTGAATTGTTTTAAAGCTTCATAATTTTTGATGGTATTTGTTTTCAATTAGAACAAAAAATTAGAAAAGATTCCCCATTAATATGTGTTGCTTGACAAAGAAATTTTTAATGCAAATAATTGAATTTCAGTAGTTTTCTTAGCCCTAATTTCATCTCCAGTTTTGTACGTGAAAATCTTACAAAGTGGCAGTATATATTTAAATTGTTTGGGAGAAGACAGGCATATTGTCTTAGTTATACTGAAAAGTATATTGGTGCACAATTAAAATGGCCACTGCTTTCAGCTTGCCTGATTATAACCATATGACTTCCCTCTTTCCTTAGCTCCAATTGTTCCCACTATATTGGAACAACCAGCTCCTTTTTGTGCTTGTAGGAAAATATATTATAGTTGAGTGCAACTAATAGTGGAGAAAATATTAATTTTCAAATGGAATATCTGGGAAGAATCATGAGCTGGTAGAAACTCAATTTTGTAGCATTCTTACACAAAAGTACAGTACATTAAGGATGACAGATTTTGCACTGGTTCAACTTAGATTTGGGGTGCTTAAATTTAAATATTGTCCAGCCCTCTGGGATCTCATTAGCTTATGATCGTAGGCTGCAATATGACAAAGGACTATCCTTTATCACATTGAAGCTATCAAGCACATGTGGCCAGCTTACAGGCAAAGGTGCTGTATGAAACTGTACTTCTATTGCCCAACATTAAATCTCTTTTGCACAAGACCCTCTTACGCTGCCGGGTACTGTAGAATAGATCTGCAAGTCCAAACACTCCTACTTTCCTCTCCAGCAATAATCAGTCTGCCCCAGGCTGCGGGAGCACAAGCATTTATTAAAACACCATGTTCATAGCACTGCTTGTTGTGAACCTGATTGACTGTGTTTTGACTTCCCTTCTGTCGACACAGGTTGTTTTGCGATTTGAGGGGGAATATCAAGCATGAATGCATGTTTGTAGCTGCTGTTTTCCTAGGAAAGCATCAAGGTGTGGTGCTGCCATGAAAGAGCTATCAAGTGGGCACCGCTGGGAGAGGTGGCAATCTCCTGGTCTGTTCCTTTTCTGCCTCCACATGTTGTAACAGCGCACTCTGTTTATGCAAAATGGGGCAAAATGCAAATGTTTACGCAAAATGAGGGCTATTGCTGATTGCTTACTTACACTTCTCTTGTAGCCTAGACATGTCCTAGGGATTCGCCTCTGTTTTCAGGGGCGGGGGCGATTGGTTTGCTGTACTTGGGTGACCTTTGCTAGGGAAAACTTCTCACCTAATTATACCCTCTTTGCCTTGAGGACTAAGGAGCCCTGACTGTATCACACAGGATTTGATCTTTGTCTCAAATGGTGGTTGCTAGGCATGTTTGCAATTGCATGGGATGAAAAGCTTTCCCAGGTGTATGACGCCCAGAATAACGCTGGGCTGTTGAAGCAAAGCTGTGAGAGCAATTTCATAGCCAAGTGATGAGCAGAAGCCAGACATTATGGTGGGAGTGTTTGCTGAGGAGTCTGGGCTGTTCTTCTGAAGCTGCCTTTCTGAATTTCTTTGGGAGTATTTTCTTCTGCTTTCCCAAACCTAGCTAGTGGGTTAAAATATTTTGTGTAAAATTTTCCCCTCACCTAGACCATACCACCTATTTGTCCTACAACATTCAACAAATCACATTACTTTGCATCTGCTTACCTGCTTGCGATGCGGCAATGATAAAGCAACGGTCTCACTTGTTTTTCTGTACAAGGTGTGTGAGACTTTTACTGAAACATATACAGTGCTTGGAGATGTTGATTTGAATGAAAGCTACTGTGAAACTACAAACAAAGGAATCCAGTTGCCGCATTACAAACTATGTGGAGCTGCATTTCAGAAAGTGAAATGCCAGATTTGCTAGTACCTGGCAAATTAGAGTGTTGCTTGCATACATAACTCTGGGGCCTTTACGCTCTAAGTCTATGTCCTAACATTGAAATTACAGCTCCGAATATGTTCAGGCAACTGATGGCTCTGAACTGCAGGTATCAGCTGCTAAAGTATATAGCCGCTCTAGATAATTTCAGGATTTTTCCATACCAGATATACAGAATTATTTCTTTACTCTGTAAGCTCAAACAGAACCAACTTCTATAATAGCAACCAACCTTTCTCTGCTCTGAAACCATATGTACTACAAGCAGTGGCAAAACAGTTATTTGGGCAACACCAACATCTGTTGTTTTTACAACAACATTTGGACTAAAGAGAGGGGAACGCAGCAGCCTAAGAACCCTATCACATACTGGTGTTTTTTTCCCTATTTGCTGTTAATACAATTTCAAGCAGTAAAGCATATTATTCATGATTTTAACAGTGCCACAGGAAAACAGCTACTCCAAATTTTCTAGTAGCGTTATTTACAGTGCTTACAGCATAGATACCACAATTTTACATCTAATCAGCCTGGAAGGTAGTTCTCCAGTGTAACTATTTTCCTCTTCGAACTCCCAGTTATTTTCTAACTTAGATGGTGAAGTTTGATGATTGGGTTCTGGAGACCTCAGACTGGACTTCTGTCCCAGTGCCATGCTCTTTAAAGCCATTGAAAGGCTGGAAGGAGTTTTTCCTCAGTCTCATGATGCCTGAAATGGCAAAGAGCTACTCACTTCATTGCTTTCTTTTGCCGCACTCTGCCAATAGACTTTAGCCTTATCAAGAACTGGAAGATCACTCAGCCTTGAAAGCAATGAAACCAAGGGTGATTAAGAAAGATGCATTTCATTCATTTAGACACCTGCCTCTCCCCACACCGCTGAAAATACTTGAAGATACAGATTTCTTCCACCAAGCCCACACTGCTCAGCTAAACCCATTTATCTTATGACACCAAAATGTTTAAAAAAAACAGGCTATAGCATCTGGCTTCTCTGAACCTGTGAGGAAGCTGGACAAATTTGGCTCCAAACGGGAGTGAGTTTGTCCTCAGCTGGAATCCTGGGCACTGGAAACCTCCCACCTAATCTGTTAAACTGGACAGCTGAGACAACCTGGTTGAAAACAACTATCTTCGTCTAGGGTCTGAAGCCCCTTCGGGGGCCAGTGGAACCAGTAGCCCTGGCCCAAGGAGAGAGAGCCTGGGCTGGCAGAGAGCACCAGCTCTTACACGTACCCCTACACAAGCTTCAGTGCCACTTCTGCTCCCAAGGGCATGTCTTACGAGTCAACAATAGTGTGTTGCGATTCCTGCTCACAGTAAGGAACAAAAAGCACTTAACCATCCAGTCCTTCATAATAAAAGCTGTAAGTTGCCAGACTCTTAGTGCAGGGGATGTGTTTAATTGTCATCTTGATTGCTGCACAGCTAAACTGTGCTCCACTGTTTTTGCTTGTTTCCCTTTGCTGGGTCACCCATAGCAGCAGACTTTCTTGTAACTGAAGGGCGCTTTGGAAGGTAGCAGTTCTTTGATTGCATAGCTTAATTAATACATTTTTTGGAGCATGTTCTCTATAACCCAGCTCTATTAAAAACTGGATATAATTTCATGAACCATAGTCCTGTACAACAGCTGCAACTGCTGAGAATTCATGATCTACTCAAAGAAAAATACGTAGCCAGCAAACTATGACTTGGAAATGCAGTCTTGGTCAGCTGCGCTACAAATACAGGTAACGAGTTCACCTTCTGCTGCTATGTTTATGCGCTAAAGAAATGAATGCCACTGTAGCAAATAGGCTGCCATTATATCATAACTTTTTATTAGTTCATCACTCATTTTATTATGCAGTTGTTTTCAGGAGTGTAAAAAGAAAAAGTTGTTATTCTAAAATACTGAATGTTTTTGATTTCCCTCACCCCCTCTGACTCCTCGCTTAGGTCTGGTTAACCATGGGGCTGACTGATCTAGTCTGGGTAATGCGGGCCGAAGCATTTTGGAAATGCAGAACACTTCAGCACCTTTTGTTAAAAAAGGGGGAAATTGCTGCATTTGATTGGATCCAAATTCCCTTCAGCATGAAAGGCAGTGCCTGTGAAACACCGTTTTTCTCTCCCAAGAGCCTCCTTAAGCCCTACTGCAAGAAGTGAGAGTATGTCAGCACCTTGGGCTTGCTTTAATTGATAAGGGTAGGTCTGGGAGAAGCTGTTTCCTCCGCAGGGCTTTCTTAGCTTTGCCTTGACTGTTTCTTCTAGCTTGATGAGAGCAAATCTGGGCAATCCCCATCACCCAGCAGTCGTGGGACCTTGCCAACTCTGTAGATATCGCAGGGTCTCACAGTTTCAGGACTGTAGCTCCCTGGGCTCTTACACAGAGAGTGTTTCAGAAAACGCCAACCAACTGCTACGTGTTAGGATTATGAAGTCTACAAGTAGTAAGAACAGCAGCAGAAAACAAATAAAAATGCATATTTTTTTCTCTTGAAAATGTATATATTCCTAATTTTAACCTGCTTTAGTAAAATATACATGCATATATATACATATATACAAATAAATAATTATTTGCTGTATGGTTGGCTCCCTCCTAAATAATGTGAGAAGTAAAATGTTCCCCAGTATTTTTGCATGTCAAAGTAATGCTCAATGAAGTGTGACGTGATGAGAATTTTTCTGTGTGCTTTAGAGGGGCCAGGATTTTATCCGTGGAATAAAGTGGGAGCTATTTCTGCAAGACAGAGTCCAAACATTGGCAAAGGAAGTTTTAATAGATTTTTACATGACACAAAGCCAAAAGTATTCATAAATGACTGATGTCTCAAATTCCATGGCAAAAATCCTAGCGAGTTCAACAGAAGATTTTCCCTCGACTGCAGTGGTCATGAGATCAGAAATGAGGGAGCAAAAATCAGTTTCTCGATGCTTAGTATGTGTTTTAACATTATAAAACGTGTTACCAACAGCGTTAGAACGGCTCATTCATACAGGACTTCTAATTAGAAAAGCATGATCAGGAGGCCCTCCAGAAATTTGTGAGGGAAACCTCTGACTGCTAGTTAATGGTTTTGAATTTTGAATGCTTCTTTCCCAGTAGGGTAAGGTTAAGTGGAGCAGGTAAAACTGCTACTTTTGTACATATTTTGTTGGTTATAAACACCACTGACAGCAATACTCCCTCTGTAAGCAGTTATTAAAACCAGTGGCATCAGTCTAGTTGCACTCCATTTTTTTAAAAGATGAAACAACAGTTCTGAGCACCCTGTTAGTGGTTAAGTAATAAAACACAAAATTACCCCTTTTAACGTGGTATATGACATTATGGGTAGAGTTTTCCAAACCCCTTCACTAACACAGTCAATTAGTAGCCTAAGCTACCAGTCAGTTCGAAAAATGTGGTTTAGCTTTTTTCATAACATTGCCTTAGATTCCAAACTCTTTCTGCTCGATGGACTAGTTTTACTCCAGTGAAATAAAGACGCTCCATTTCCAAAATTTATAGGGTTCATTTATTACCTCTAGTAACATATTATACTGTATAAATACTCTATCCTTGTTATATGTCCTTTTAAAAAAGCGATAACTTAGAAGATCACATTAGACAAGAAGTATAAAAATAAATACGCTCATTATATGCATTTATTACAAATTATAACCCTTCCCAGAAGGGAAAGAAATATAAAATACTTATAAAGTATATAAAATCTATAGTAATATATTTTACTATATACATATGGAAAGCCATATTCTCTTATTGTCTATGGACTGGCACAAACTTTAATTATGCGAATGTTGGCGTATTGCTGTGGATGGACCTGCTATCCTTCAGCTTTGTCTTCCCGCCTTATCAGTGATTTGAGCACTACAAACCCATCAGAGGCCACATCAGAGAGGCTCCTATTCACAGTGGGATTTCTTTGATCTTTTTTTTTTTAATCCAAATGCAAATAATTTCCATTGGCTGGGGCAAGGTAAAATATCTGAATGTGAAAGCATGACTCCAATGCTCACATATGCCATCAGTCAGTTTGACAGGATGGTAGGACCAAGCTCGAATCAGAAAAGCCAGTGGAAGGTATGCAGAAGGCACAAAAAACAACTACTCAGAGATGCTACCTGCTCCATGAAGATTTCCACATTTTCAAGCCTCTGGATTACATATGTCACCTCAACGGCATCAGAGTGGATCAGAGAAATGGACAAGCACATTGGGATGACATAAACATACTTTAAAGAAATGACATTCGAGTTATTTGTGGAGTTGACTGACTGTTCTTGATATTTCTTACTCTTTACAGGTAGAGAATATGGCTTTATTTTTATATAAAACTATTCTCTGAAACAATAGCAGCCATGAATGACAGAGTTAAAGCTCCTTTTCTAATCCTGTTTTTGCCCTTCGTGAGGTAGGTAAGCCCTGACCAATCATTTTAAACTATCTTTTCTACCCCCCTTTCCCTCCCCTTCCTACACACAGGAACTTGATCAGTACCACAATATGAATCCAAATGAAGAGAGAAATAACCAAACCCCAAAATGTTTGCTTAAACGTGTTTTGGGCACTGCTCATGTTTTGTTTGATTTGTAACAGACGTAAAAAAAGGCAATTATAATGCCCTCGAGCCTTATCTGCTGAAGACGAGTGAGTGACATGGGTCTGCTGTCCTATCAAATTTTCAGTTGGCAGGGTATTTTTAGGATGCAACGCCAACTAAAGCTATTTGCACTGTCCCACCTCAATGGGTCCTCACCATGAATTTTGTATGCAAAAACACATGCGCTGCCTCTAGCCCTCTTTTTTTCAGTGCATTGTTCTGCAGGAAAAAAAAAAAAAAAAAATTAGCTTTCCCAACTTATACTATTTAACTGCAGTCCGTAACGTTGCACAAGTCTATTAGGTGTTTCGGTTTCTTGGAAGGCTCACAGCTTTCTTGTGGCAGCACGCTGCCATCGTAAGAAGTACATTTCAACAATCTCTTCTTGAAACCTTTCCCACATGTCTTAGAGCAGGGTGACCAGTCCCCCAGCTGCCACTGTGGGCAGGGCACATCGGCACAGGGACGGACGTCGCTGGGCTTCAGCTCCCGGGCACAGTCGTCGGCTGGCCGCCCTCGAGGGTCCCTGCACTCCACTGCCCGCCGCTGCCAGCCTGAGCCACACGACTTGGAGCACTCGCCCCACTCCTCAATGACCCACTCGGAGGAGATGATCTCCCTGATGGCGTTGAAGGACTCTTTCTTTCTACTGGGCGCCTTCTCTGATGCAGGCTGCGTGGGCTTCTTCACAAAATACGTGAACTTGATCTTGGGCTGGGGCAGGTCCCCCACTGTGAGGACCTGGATGGTCAGAGGCTCCTTCAGAGGGCTGAAACTGCGGATCCTCTCCAGGGCAGCGGAGGAGCCACTGTACCTCAGCACACTGCCCTTGTAGGTGATGTCCTGCTCCAGTGTCGACAGGGTATAATCACCGTTGAGGATGTAGGTGCCATCCGCAGCTTTGATGGCGAGGAAGCTGCCGTCGTGCCTTGCGCCCCTGTGGTTTCGCTGCTTCACCTCAATGTTTGTCGCCCCGGCTGGAATGGTGACGACATCATGGTAGCCAGGTCTGCCCAAGAGAAAAGAGAAAGACTGAGTCCTCTGCTCTTCCCTGGGAAAGGGAAGAAGCTGCCCAGCACAAGACTGAATTTCATTTGAAGCCGAAGCGTTAAGCTCGTGAGCTGCCGACCTAATCAAATTAATGGATTAAGGGATTTGCAAAGTCACATCCCACGTTATTGCTAAGGCAGAGGTGTGCCCACATATAAAGGGCTTTCTTTTGCTGTGATCTCACTGCAAGTTATCTTCAGTCAGATGGCTCTGACAGATCAAATCTGAGTTCCAATGAAAAACTGGGGCAAGACCTCACTGACTTGGAACCCAGAGCTTATGCCTGCAAAACATTCACCAGAACAAAATACTAGCAGCAGTCATATACTCACTTTGCTCTAACAAGTGTGCCAGACACTTTCTTGCAAGTGGATCCATTGCCACCGCAGATACCGCATTTGTCAAACTTCTTATTGGATCCTATCATACGGTCACAGCCAGCCTTTACGCACTGTCCCTGGACGCAGACGGAGGTGGAATCGGGGCTACATGGGGTACCATCAACAACCTTTGCAAGAAACAAGCAGTGGAGTGTTTGATTAGAAGATGCACATTGCTTTGAAATTGTGTAATACAGACACATAAAAAATGCAAAATATGGACAGGTGGAAGACCTGCAGCACCCACATTTTCAGGGCTTTTGAAACTAAAAACCAAAGCAGTCCACAGATAGTTGGAGGTATGTAGCGCTACTTCACCTCACTTGCAAGAAAGATGTTATGGTAACAGAAGAAACCAACTAATTTCAGTTTTTATTAACATCCCCCCCCAAAAATAAACCCCCCACAGAACTGTTTTACTGATTTCATATAAAGAAACAACATTGTTTTCTAAATGTCACTAGAAGGTAGTCACGTCTTTGAAGTACAGGACCAAAATTGCTTTTAATGGTGTGCAATGTATCCCTCATTTCTAGGAGTACTGCTCTACAAAAAACATCTGTGTCATCGCCCTGGTAGTTATTGGCTCTCAACATCTTATGACAGTGAGTTCAAGTAGCTATGCAAGACAAACATTTTTCCTTTTGTTTATTTTAAGCTGTCAGCGTATTAGTAACCGGTATGAGAAAGCACCAATGTTTTGGCAGAGAACTCCCACAGTTTTCCAAACATATCTCAACGTAATCAAATTGGTTGAAGAAGAGGAAAGGAAACTAGGGTGGAGTGGGTAGAAGAGGCGGTACGTGTGAAATAACTGGAAGGACTGTGCCAGAATATTTAAAGCATGCTTGCACTGATCAAGCTGTACGTGTACGAAGAAGAGAAGGAAGAATCTAGCTTAAATATGAGAAAAACATAATTTCAGATTTCTATGCTGCTTGACTCAACTTCACATAAAGAGAGGATATAAAAATCTTATTTGTGATTAAATGGAAGAGGTATAGTTTTGAAATACCTTTGGCTGTAAAACAAAGAAGTATCCTGTTCCTTTTGCTCTGCAGACCAGCTTGCATCTGTCCTTTGGAGAGACACCAGCAAACTTGGGTGTCCACTCCACTGCAGGTCCACTTCCAAAGGGAGACTTGGAAAATTCATTGTGCTTTTCACATTGTTCCTCCCTAAAGGTTTTGCCTGCAGGCAGAGGAAAGACAGGTGGACATTAGATAACCTTCTGTACATGCTCTTGCTCCACAAGATACCCTTCCTTCATCTAAAAAATGGGGAAAAGATTACCATCATTGTCTGGACAGTCCTCGATGTTACATGATCTGTATTGCACCCGCTTCCCTTCACAATATTTCCCCCCGTTCCTTGGGACAGGGTTGTCGCACTCCCTGAAGGAGTACTGCACTCCGCCGCCGCAGGTCCGGGAGCACTCTCCCCATGCCCCCCAGGACCCCCAGCTCCCATGCACTGGTGTCTGGAAGGACAAGCAAAAGCAGAACAAAAATGTTAGTACAGAAAAAGCAATAAAAAAAAACATACCATAAACCCACAATCATGCTCATTTTTACCTAAGCCACTTGTGAAAAAAAAGCTCTGTTTGTTTTATTAGCTATCTGCCTCCATTTATTCAAGCCCTTTCAAGTGACTACTCCCACTGAAGCATTATCCTTGCTACTCTGCAGCCCAAGATATACTCCAGTCTCTTTTTTAATACTTACATCATAATGCTTCTTCTCAGTTTTATTCACACACTTGCCATTCATGCACCACTTCCCTTCCCCACAACTGGTGCCGTCTGCCCAAGGGAAGTGTTTGGTTTGGCACACCAGCAGTCCTCCAGAAGTGCCAGTACACCACAGCGTCGTACACGTACTGGCTGCATCGGGGCAGTGCTTGGACTCATCTCCAAATGTAAACTGGCACTG
>VFFE01006913.1:416678-483237 GCA_008921705.1 Burhinus oedicnemus
CCCACCCTGTACAGGTACTCTGATTAAAAGCTCCGCAGAAAGGCGATGCAGAAGGATACCCTGTAGCTTTCACTTCCTAACTCATTGTCTTCACTGTCGCTGCCACCTGCTGCCCTTCCCCTTTGGCTTTTCCCTCTGACAAGTTCCCTTCCAGGCCCAGGCGCCAGGGAGGGGGCAGCAGGAGCAGGCAGAAAGACCACTGCACTGGTGTCACCTTTGCCGCTGTCGCAGAAACTAAACACCCTCAGTTTTTCCTGTCCGCCTGTTTGCACTGAAAGATTTGCCCAAGCCATGCCAAAATCCCATAGCAGGCTCTCTGTTCAGGAATGAAACGCTCGACAAACCAGATCAAACCATTTTTCCTGGGCTTGGATTGATGCTACGCCATTTCCGGCTGTCCCCTGCCCACCCTTCCTCCCCTCTTCCCTGAGGAGGGCAGGTAAAGGTGAGGAGGCCTCTTGCCGCCCTCCGCTGCCCTCCGCGCCTGCGTGCCGGCGCCTTTCCACCATGGCGGGGCTGGATCTGACCAGTAGCTGGCAGCCTGGGCCTCCCGCTGCTGCTCCCACCCGCTTTTGGAAGGTTTTAAATCGCCGTCATAGTTCACTGCGGAGTCAGGCTCTCTATCTCCCCGGCCGATCTGCAGCAGCTCATGTCAGCCACTTCCCTGGCACATAGCCCTGCTTGCACAACTCCAAATTAAGGCTATTAATACGCTTTGCCCACGTGAGCAACCCTCGCTGCAGCGATGCAACACGTAGCTCGATCACATAATGTTAACAAAGAGAACTGGAGCAGACACGTAGGCCCCAATCCTGGAAATATTTATAGTTAGGCTTAACTTCCAGCATCTTGCTAACCCCTCGAGTGTTCGCAGGATTGAAAACTTAATAAAATGTTGGCTAAAATATTCTGTTTACAAATGATATCAAGGGGAAGCATGTGCAATGGCTTATACAAGAAATGAAGTTTTTAAAACAAAACACCCTTCCATCCATCCTCTGCGTCAGTTTATACCATAGACACTGTAAGGGAGCGCAGCAAGAAATAAACAGACACTAGTAAACCAATACCCGGATTTGTATTTGCACTCTTGTTACCAGTAAGCCATCTGGAAAAACATCATTCCTGCTTAAGACCAAACACCAAAAAGCCAGTCAACAAAACTTTCTTTTTTAACTTCCATTTAGCATCAGTAAATTTCTCCTCTTGGCTTTGATACGCAAACCCTTATGCAAAGCCTTCACTGTCATGATGTAGACTGGCTCTTTCATTTCCAGTGGGTATAAAGCTAAGCATGTGAACACATGTCTGCAAGAGGTGCTTGGGACACCTGTTGATGTGCTGCCTTCGCTATGCCACCAACTCTTCTTTGCACAGCACGGCACCAGATATGTTATTATTTTGGGTGATAAAGAACTACAATGTGCTCTTGCAGCCCAGAAGGCCAACCGAATCCTGGGCTGCGTCAAAAGAAGCGTGACCAGCAGGTCGAGGGAGGTGATTGTGCCCCTCTACTCTGCTCTTGCGAGACCCCACTTGGAATACTGTGTCCAGCTCTGGAGCCCTCAGCACAAGAAGGACATGGACCTGTTGGAAAGGGTCCAGAGGAGGGCCACAAAGATGATCAGAGGATTAGAGTACCTCTGCTATGAGGACAGGCTGAGAGAGTTGGGGTTGTTCGGCCTGGAGAAGAGAAGGCTCCAGGGAAACCTTATAGCAGCCTTCCAGTATCTGAAAGGGGCCTACAAGAAAGCTGGAGAGGGACTTTTTACAAGGGCATGTAGTGATAGGACAAGGGTTAATGGCTTCAAACTGGAAGAAGGGAGGTTTAGATTAGATGTCAGGAAGAAATTTTTCACTCTGAGGGTGGTGAGGCACTGGAACAGGTTGCCCAGGGAAGCTGTGGAGGCCCCATCCCTGGAAGTGTTCAAGGCCAGGTTGGATGGGGCTTTGAGCAACCAGGTCTAGTGGGAGGTGTCCTTGCCCATGGCAAGGGGGTTGAAACTAGGTGATCTTTAAGGTCCCTCCCAACCTAAACCATTCTATGATTCTGTGAAAATCAGGGAGCATGGGATGTTCATGAAACCTTTTCACTCAGTCTTATTTCCATGAGTGTCATGGGGAAGTCACAGCATGTTTGACTGAATGGTTCAGATTGCCAAATGTATGCTTTAAAGTTAAAAGCTATACTTAAGGCAAAAGTAGAGGTTTGGGTGTATGATTAAGGTTGATCAAGGAAAAAAACCCACAAATTTTTAAATGTCTCAAGTCTTCTAGGAAAATGTGGGTCTAAGAAGAGAGGGAAAGGGTAAAGTAGGCGTGGAGAAAGCTTTTCCCGATGTTATTATATCTACCAATTAATCTCGGTATTTTGACTCATTCTCTTATTGTTGAGTTCCACCTTCTGTTTATTTAGAGGATTATAAGTTTTAATTCAAAATATATTTAAATATGTGATTAAAATATTGCAGACAGAAAAATGCATAATAGTTTCACATGGAATAATTTTTTTAAGCAGAATAATTAATTTTATTGCCTGAACAAACTCAGCTGTCATTTCTGATCATAAGCTGGGCATATCTGGAAGGCAGGCATCATATACCCTTACCCACTGGCAATGTCCTGTCCTGTTGTGAAAGAGGCCTGGCTCTGATGCCAAGTTTGGCCACCAGCTCTCTAGGATCCGCAGGGAGTACAGCTGAGGCAACCCCAAATTCTTTGGGTTGCAGTCGCCTCTGCCTGCCTCAGCTGTGTGCCGAAGCCTGGGCAGAGGGACGTTTGTGTACCCCTTGTGAAATGCAAGGGGGTGAAGAGGCACGCGAGTGTTCTCCAGCTACTTGTGGCAGATCCACAAGCTGTGACCAGCTGTTTTGGGCTCAGCAGAGCTGCTGGCTGGAGTAATGTGGCCGCCGATGGGCTGCTCTTCAGTGATGCATTGGTAAGAGCAGGGCGGCACTGGGCTGGTGCAGGGGCAGCCCGGGATAATACTGTGGGAGTTAATGGGGGACATGGACCAGAGGAGACTTTCTGGGCTTCTGAGGCTGACATCGCAAGGGGAAGCATGGTCTGGTTACATATGATGTGGCTTCATGAAAGCAGCTAGGGAAACCCCTTCCCTGAGACCTCCAAGCTCCCATAGGAGGGCTCTCTCTGAGACTGGACTTGCTCTTACACTTACAAAACAGCACAATCCCTGATCAGCCAGAAAGAAGAAAAACAGTGTTATTCTGTGCTGCATCTCTCACCAACATTTTCTTTCTTGATGATTTGAACATCTCACAGGTTGTTGCTCAATAACATTTATGAACTGGGTGTAGCATAAAAATCTGAGCTACAGCACAAATATGCAGAACTGTTACGTGTAACACACCTTTTAAAACCAAAACATCATCAGGTATTTTAGCAAACAGAAAGGTAAAAAACTTCCACTTTATAAAACCATACATTTATATAATTCTAGTGATGCCAACTGAGCTGTCATCGCTTTATATGGTAAATACATGAGCTAAAATAGGTTGTGTAAAGAAATTGCTAATGAGACAAAAAAGTGAAAACAAATTTAACTGAGAGGGCTCTCCCAGCTTTATTAATGTGGATTTCAAAGCTCTCCAAGAAAAATACTCTCTTTTTACCTTTTTAAAAGAATTCAAACTCAAACATAGTTCGGAAACAAGCTGAAAAACTATAAACACTCAAGCTATGACATAAGACACTAAAAGCTCAGAAACTGTAAGAAGTGACAACATTAACTTGTGCTGTTTGCTTCAGGGAGGGCAGAAAAGCAAAAGTCAATTAAGGTGAGGACATCCGCTGCTTAAAGTGCCAGCATTTGTGGCTTTATGTTAACCTCTGTGGCCCAAATCCCACAGTATTTTTCACATATCGGCGGACAGCTGCGCTTGAACAGAGGCCCATTGACTTCATGTCATTTGAGCATCTCTTTTGCATTCGAGGGCTTTGATCTGTGTGGCTGGAAGTCTCTTCTTAGCTTCTGTCTACCGCAGCCCCCCGGCACTCACCCGCCACTTTCTTAGCACAGTGCAATTCTCCTTGACTACTGCAACTCTGCAAAGAACTATGGAAATATGTTGTATGTATAAGTCTCATTAGATCGTTTGATCATACAGTTATGACACGAGAAGTACCAAAAGCTGTAGCTGTGAGCAATAGAAAAGGTGGTTGTCCACAAGCCAGACATTTAATTATTCATGCCAATGAAAAGAGACCAGATTACTGATGTTGGAGACGGCCGCATCCACAGCCTATGTGGCCTGTCACGGGTGCAGTTTCATGATAAAGCCTGCTGTAGGTGCACATGGGTAGACCTGCTTTCCAACAGAAGGGATGGAGACAAAGGGCACAATGGCTGTAAACGTGACCTTGCTGAAATTCTGAACTGAATTACACATATCTATCTCCTGCCACAGTGGAGGAGGGGATACACTGATGAAGGAAGTACCTTCCAGACTCATTTCCCTAAAATGCTACAAACCATACATGCATAAACTCCCTGCCTGGGCTTATTTCAACACCCAAACAAGTTTGCAAGCAGTGTTTGATTATCCAAGAATAAGGGAATGCAAACCTTCTGACACCTCCAAAAAGGCTCCAACAAGCACTTGGACTAGGAAGCAGTGCCTGGGGAACATTTCCACACAGAGATAAGTTTAATTGCAGACATCAGCATTTTGTTGGGGAGGCTGCCTTGTCCAAAATTTTGCTGTGTGTGCATATGTCATTTCAACCCTAACAGCTAGCAAAAAAGGATCAGCTGGTGCTCTCGACTCCAAGGCCAAGTGCTGTAAATATCTACAATAAATGCTGTTCCACACATGAGTAATTCCTTTGGCTCTGCCTGTGCTGTCTCTGGGACCATGAGTCAGGGAGCACAGTATGAACCTTGACCTGCTCTTTGTGGGCCTATATTGCTGGCAACGGGATGTCCAAAGTCCAGCTACCTCCAAGCCCTGTGCTCTCCCTATCGCATATGAAATTAGGCTTTGCTATGGGAAGCAGCTCGTTTGTCCTGAGGTAGAATGGGATAAGGGGTAGAAAGGCCTGGCATGTCATTAAGGGGAAAGGAAACCCTGCTGAAAGCGTTACCTACTTCACTACGCTGAATTTCTTCTTGTCTAAGATGAAACCAGTTGACCAGTTTTCAGAGGGACTCTGTCATCTAATCCTATTTTAGACCATCTGTGGAAAAGGCTGGGTTTTATGGCTAGATTTGGTTATTAGTTACCACATACCAGGTACCATGGGTGTAATATTTCATGTATGCTTTTAATTCTATGGCATCACTGTAGGTGTTAAGTTGGATTTTTGAATGCTTGAGGGTTTTTTATATTTGACATATGATCTGTTTTTGGAGGTAGCAGGGAATACAGAATAAAGACAGAATATAAACAATTAATTTAATGAGTGTACTGTTGCTCTTATGTTAGGAGAAGGAAGAAAGAAATTTGGTGATATAGGGCGTGACTGGGTTACATAGATAATTATCTTATAAAATAGCATGAACATTGGCCAAAGTTGGAAAAAAATAGTGTTTCTAAATAGGAAAATATTTTGCTGCCAGGGATTTGGGGATTTGTGTGCTAAGAAAGGGCTGGGGGGTTTCTTTATGGAAACACTCCCAGCAATTCATCCTCACATTGAGTTTCTTTGTCATCTGACTGCTGCCACTCAGCCGTGTATGGTCTTCATGTAACTGGCTGTGGGCAGAGCTGGAAGCATTTTGGTGCTGAAAGAAGACTTAAATCTCATAATTAAAGGCACAAATCTTTTTAAACAATTACATAGGTGTCTGCTGCCTGTCAAGGTAATTTGCAGTGATCATGAACTGAAGAGTGTAGGCAGAGGGTGAAATTTGATTGATTTTACGAGCGTGCATATATACTCCCGCACCATAGGAGTACCCTAAAGAAACTGCAGTGTCTGTCCCGTTTCAAAGAGCTACTGTGGGCGAGGCTCCTCCAACACATTTTCCCTTCAATTCTGACAGCTGATATGAGATTGACGCAGGCATTTCCCATCTCCAGCAGCTCCACAACAGCCTCGTGCCAACCAAGAGAGCCCTAAGCGTGTATTTTCTCACCCAGCTGGTGAGCATCAATCTGCCTCTATGGTGTAATTACCCCTGCTGGCACCAGTTGTACTTGTTGCCTTTGTTTCACTGATTCTGGCAGGTTGGTCCCACGGTGGCAAATAGTGTCGCGGCTCCTGCAGCCCCCACTAGCACAGCCTGAAACAAGCGGAGCCCCCTTCGTCGCTGCCCATTTGTTCTTTAGGGAGCTCATACACATTAGAAAGCAAAATCTTACAGAGAGCTATCTAGGATAAAACTCTCAAACTCTCTAGAAACAAGTTAAGGGAACTAGTAACAAATGGCTTCCTAGCCATGTGAATGATGACAAATGTGTAATTGATTTGATTAAGCTGTTCTGTAGTATTAGGACCACCCAAAAGATGGCACTAAACAACCTTTAGTCACATGCATGTACACACACATGAAATTTGCTAATAATATGCAAAGAAATAGTTCGCTAGCTTAATTCTGTAATTTTTTTGTGCAAAAGTAGAAGTCATCTGTCCTGGTTTGAGATAATTCTATGTTAGACCAACAGGAAAATTGAGGACAAGCACTTTTATATAAGCAGATAAACTTTGCACTGTAAATATTACTTTTCTAGACCTACATGAAAGCATTTGTATTTTTGTAAACATGACACTGACATTTGGTGAGCAGAGCAAATACGTTAAAATTACTCAGAAGTTAGGCACTGCACTTAAAATGTTTGTTTCTTTGGGAGCTGCTGATGCCATTGCTGTATACTGACCTTTGTAAATCTGTGGTTATTGGGCCAGAAGTGCTTTTATTTATGTGAGTGCAATGTGGAGTCATTCCACCAATGCCCACAGCGCTGGATGGAATAACAAGTGTTAGCAAGGGGAAGCTCTGGCATATTATTGCTACTTTTTTGATTTTTAAATTAGCTTAGCTGGTCTGCGATGGGAAGAACAAGACACATTTCTACTAGTCACCTTCCATTTTATGATGGAATAGTTGAAGGGGGGAAAAAAATCCCTTTCATATTTATAATCTCTGAAAACTCAGTGTTGGGATCTAATTTGTAATAAACCCTAAAGATGGGAGCATTCAGAAAAAGTGCTGGAGGAGGAATCGTCACATCGTGCAGGAGTCATTTTTTAATATGGCTTCGGTTTCATGATTTTAATCAAATACCACATGTTAATAATAAACAATACAAATGAAAGAACACCACCTTTGCTTAGAGCAGAAATCATTTGGGTACCAAAAGGAGTTGAGAGACCTGGTGCCTTCCACAAATGTTTGATTCCCCTGTATTATGAGGCTTCTCTTTTGAATGTGGTTGCCTGTTAAACTACAGCTAGAGTAGAAGGATGAAAAGAAACTTCCCAGGAACTGGGAGACAGGTAGTGAGAATCCAGCAGTGTGAAGTCCACCTGGATACAAAAATCTTCTTTCACCACATTTTCCAAAGCTCTTCCCCTTGGCAGTCTTTAGTATTTTGCTTACTTCTGCTTGTCTTACTGCCACAGCCAGAATTGATGCATAGAAGATGTTGAGCTCTCCATACCTCTATGTACTCATGAAATTAAAGGCATTTAAATCAACAGTATCAGCTCAGAAAAGGGAGTCAAGGTTTTGTGTTTGGGCAGGTGTTTTTATCTTTTTTTTTTTTTTTTTTGACAGCTCTGGTAAGGCAGTTGGCACATATGATCATTTGTTTATAATATGGTTATATTGTAACCACTACTTGCTTATAATCAAAAAAAGAAACATGAGTGACAGGGTTTTCTTAGGCAATGAGCTCGAGCATAAACAAGAGAATTTGGTGGCACCTGTGGAAAAACTGTGCACAGACATGGAAGCACCAGCTGGCTTGATTACATTTAGTCACCATGAAGCCAAAAAAGAAGAGACAAGGGAAGTATACACACAATGAAGGAGCGAGGAGCTGGGAGCTCTTTGTGCTTGGAGCACAGGAACGAGATCTACTCACTGCCAAGTAGGAAACTCTGCCCAATGCACAGTGTTCAAAGCCACCGCAGTGGTTTCATAGATTTCACGGTTACATTTTGGATCTCATTGTCACAGCTTGTTGAAACTAAAGGCTTACCAAGATTACATGTGTAATAGGGATACTCAGTTGTAATAGCCAATACTAATATATAATTCAATAATTAACTTTAAAAGGTCTGTAGTAACATGCAATTTTAATATTGTATATTAAGGCTAAGTGAAACAAATACCTTTGTGTCTCTCCAAGGCCTTCATAATTTGATTTTAAACAACTTCTTATTAGTGAGAAGTTCTGCAGGTAAGTCTTGAGAAAAAAAAAAATTGGATCACTCCATAGGAATATATTGAGGGGGGTAGGGGGAAGCAAAACATTTTTCTGACAATCATTGCAATATGTATAACCTTCACATTCTGAGGG
Organism: Burhinus oedicnemus; assembly: GCA_008921705.1. Taxonomy (NCBI): domain Eukaryota; kingdom Metazoa; phylum Chordata; class Aves; order Charadriiformes; family Burhinidae; genus Burhinus; species Burhinus oedicnemus. The sequence continues at coordinate 425,165 of VFFE01006913.1, forward strand.
GTTTTGAATTCACTGCAGATATTTTCTATAGCAAAGAGGATGTATAGTTTCTTACACAAGCTTAAAGATAACTTTGCAATGAAGTAAGAGCTGGAGGACATAAGGGGGAGGGATGATAAGGAGGGAAAGAGTCTGAACTGGAACATTACTAATTCTTACAATGGTAGCTCAGTGAAAAAAAATGCTGCAGAACAAACCTGCCTTCATCCAGTCAATTTTTGGAAAGAGTTATAGCCATTTGGAACTGAGTTTTTACTTGAAAACTCTTTGGAAACAGGATACTGCTCCCAAGCACTTTCAGCCCTTTTGAGACCTGGAATGAGATTCATCTCACTCAGCTTCAGACATCTGCACTGTAGCTGTCTACATCTGAACCCTATGTCCCTTTGTCACTGAAAAGAAATACACATTTGTAATGTACAATTCAGCTAACCTATTAGGGACGTCTACTGTAGGGTGAAATGAATAGCATGTGTGAAGTGCTCATTTTCTCTCTGTTGGATCTAAAAGGCACCTATAAAGGCTGTTTCAGATGCAGATTGGAAAATCCGTGAGAGGAAACCCCTCCCCAGTTTCAAAATATTTTTTCAAAATTTTTGAAAGGCTATGAAACAGTTGTTAGTTTTATGTATTTAGAGTTAAAAAAATTAATAAGAGGAACAGTGTAATACACTCTTGGCAGACAACATGCCACTGGAATAATTTATGACAGCAGTGTTTGTCTTCATGGACCAACTTGCATAGAAGTCAGCCATTGTACCATAAAGCAGTCTGTAGAGCAGTCTGAGGCCAGGAACAGTTTTGTCTGGTCAAAGGTGGAGGCCTTGTCCACATCTAATAACCAAGACGCTCTCCACCCCCTTTATAGTCAATGGAGAGAAACAAGAGCCTGTGGGGCACAGCTCATCTTATCTTAAGGTCAATGGCAAAAGCCACAAGTCTCATAGCTTTCAAGTGCCTACTTTTCTCTGTCAATTAGCAAAGGTGCCTGCTTTGACTAATTAAAGGCACTTCAAGCGTTGCTGTAGGCATGACCAGTGCTTCTGTCCACAGAGGGGAACTGCTTCTGTGGATGCAGCTGCAAGAGGGGACTTGAATGAAAAAATAACTGAGAACGTCAACCTGATGCCGAGAGCAGCTGTAAAAAATCCTGGTAAAAGAAGAACAGTTGTTTTATATCGCTGTTTTGGAGCCTAGAAGCCCACGGTACGTTCCTGGCTGTGCTTCTGCTCACTGTGTGACTTAAAACAGGATAATTATGACTTTTATGTCTTCCAGTTGCTTAAGCTGGGAAACAGGGCTAAGGATATCTTCTGATGCCTCTTTGTTTGTCACCAGTTCCTTTGACCTGTGTAAGCATAGGCAAATTCTCAAATCTTACAGCACAACTTCACAGTTAAGGGAAACTTGAGGATATTTGATTAGCAGTATGCTTCAAATGGCGACACTTTCTTTTAGCTAGCTTACTCTTGGATCAACCAAGCATAACTTGTTTGAGCGAAAATCCAAGCAATGAATTTATCAGTGAATCCTTGGAGATATAAATTTCATTTTATTTTGTGGCATCATACATATATGTTTTACCTTTTCTTCTCATTTCTCTTCATTCTTCTGTTGCTGCAATGCATGCTGGCTCAAATTTGGGAACTGGAGACAAAAGCAGGGAACAGACATCCCTGATGATGTACAGCCTTCGTCTTTTTTGGAATTGCTCTGCAGAGAGGGCTTGTGCAACTCCACCATTAGCCACACAACTCACTTGCACACTAAGAACATGTGTGAGGGGGCCACTTGATGACTCCTGCCATTAAGCTAACCAGTGGGAAGGGGTTTTTAAATACTCTGAAGTGCTCTTGCAATAGCTCTCTATGTTTATTGTATAAAAGAAGCTAAAATGCCTAACATAGCTATATAATACATCACTCGCACAGAAGCAGTGAAAATCACTTGGAAGGCAAAAATCTCAGTAAGGTAGGTACTTCATGGGGAGAAAAAGGGTTTTAATCAGTGAAAACTGCATTGACACAGAATACCAGGTGATGCAGTTCTGTTGCTGAGCTTGGAAGCAAAACCGTAGCAATATCCGCCTCACAATTTTGGATTGGACCCATGTCTCTGCTGTTACTTTTCCTTCCCCTCTAATTTTCATAATTTCAGGCTTGTGCAGTGTACGTGCTTTTGGGTGCTTACACTGTCTACACTGTGTTTCTGCAATTTGTTTGCAAAATATCTTGTAGGCTGAAGCTACTGTGGTGGAAATTATTAATGATCAGAATGTATGCAATGCCTAATTAGTGCTGGAACTCGACTCTTATCTTCTCACACCCAGCCAAAAATCTCGAAGTGACTTGTATCATGATGGTTGTGTTGCATTTTAATAAAACTTCCAAATTCAGCCTATAAGAGAATTCCCTCTTTGTAAGTGGCTATTCATCTCATTGTTATCACGATTCTTGATTCATTCCATTTTTTGACATTCTTGTACATTTGTATTCATTCTCTATACAGGAGCTTGAAAGAACATTAGACGGTTTGCTGAAGTGGTCTGTTACAACATTTTCTCATAATAGGAGCATGAAATCATCCAACTATCTGCTGGAAAATGTGCTAATTATTTTCTGAGTGGGTAAAAGGTCACAGGCAACGGGGCAAGGGAAAGACAAGCAAGCTCCACATAACTGTGCATTGGAATTACGCCTAGGGAAGGAAAATAGTATTTATAAATACAGTCCATAAAAATAATTTTTAAGCTTTTCTAAGAGCTTTACCATGTTGTCAAACAGGAAATATAGGAATTATTCTGTGTCAGGACCAGAAAGGCCTACTCACAGAAGCAGAGTTTTGATACGAGCAAAGAATAGGAACATTTTATTTTCAAATTCATACAGCAAAGTTTGATCATCACACAGGAAATACGCCAGACTTAAGAAATGCTGCCACTGACCTCTATGGTAGAATAAAACCAAGAGAGAAGGGGAAATAGCTCACCAATTTTTTAATTACTATTATGCCAAGACTTTTAAGAGAGTTTGAATTCCAAATGTGTATTCTAAAGAAAGAAAACATTTTCTTTCATTGAACAGCCCTGGGTGGTGGCTGGCTTCCCCCTGCCCCTCCTAGAGAGATTTTCTTTCTTCTTGTACGTACGTGTAAAAATACAAAGTCATTTTTAAGAGGTGCACTTAATTCCTCACTCTCAGCTCACATTTGTTACAGATTTTGTTTGGCTTCCAGTTTGCCAGAAGGGAAGGGAAGAGTGTGCTCCAGCCAGGGAATGCTGCTGTCCACTGAAAAATGTGTTTGGATGGAGCAGCTCTTTTTCATGGATGGATTGTGGCTTTTGGCAGCAGAGGTGGCAGGAAGCAGTTGCCATAACTACTATACCATTAAAAAAAAAAAAGGCTTAAAGTAAAGAGACATTTTTGAAATTGTGCTTTTATTAACAATCGTGGTAGAATCAATGAGTTCAATATGATAGGTGACAGGATCCTGAATGTGGCCTCTTGGGTGTACGTTAAGGATATGCTTTTAGGCTATATCCAGGCATTGGCTTGTAAGGTACATAGTGGAGGAAAATATGTAGACAGCCAGAGAACCGAACATAATCTGCCTTGCGTGGGATTTCAGGGCTTGGCTAGAATCACACTATGGTGTTAAATAGCGGACTAAAATATAATATATGTTTTTCAAAAATGTTAGGGATGGGATTTACAAATTCACTGAAATGATTTAGAAACATGAGTTACATTTTAAGTCAACACTAAGGACTCTGCCTTAAGTGTAGGCATAATTTAATGTTTATCTATATTCAAGTGACAGATACTACTCAAATAAAAAGCCCAGATACAGTTGGTTAACACTGAATACTACTGAGTAGACCCAGGGATGGTTTATTCTGGGTCAAACCCAGCTGAAGGTTTTTCATCCTCAACATTACACCACACGGTACTGTCACTGGCAAATTGCTTTGGCAGGGGCTTTTTTGTGCTGTTGGAATCAGAAAACATTTCACACTGCTAAAATAACCTCTGTCTATTGCCATATGGATACCAACGTTGTTTTTGTGGTCCTCTAGCTACTTTCCTGCGGTGCTTTGAGATGTGTCCCAAAGGACCAAGCTCTTTATTTACTCACAGGACCTTTACTGAACTAGTCAGGTGAGTTGGATTCATACCCCTGCTTTAACACTGGTTCTCAGACAATCTTTATCCCTTCATTCTCACAAGTTTCTGGGGTCAGCACCTGTAAGACTGTCCCTCAACAAGCCTTTGTGACCCATAGTCATGGTGCATCTTCAGCCAGGACTCTTACTCTGGTGCCACGGAGAGGAGAAGTGCTCCCACATTCCCATTTCGTTCAGCCTGTGGCTTTCTTTTGTGTAACGACACCAAGAGCCCTTGGGGTACTTGTTAATCAAGCTTAAGTCTAAATCCCTTGTCTGTGAGGTGCATTTCCTATGGTACATCCTGAGCATGTGTACTGAAGACACTTTCTAGTCTACCTACTAACCCTTTGCTTTAAAAGCAAGTGTTACACTAGGAAGTATATTAGGAATGACTGATTCACTCCCACCCCTTTGAGAGTTGTAATCTATATTACAGCTACAATTGCTTCCATGCAAGAGTAGAAACCACCTGACACATCTAATTAAATAAATGAAGTAAGACTTTATTTCAAGCTTTAAAAAGGCTTAAAATGATAAAACCATTCGGACTGCAATCTTCATGTTTTTTAGTAACAATATCCACATTCTCATAAATAATTGGGCTATGAAGTCTTCAGCCACTAGTTCTAATGAAAATCTGTATTTATCCTTATTTTTGTTCCTTGCATTTATCTGATAAATTTAATCTTGTATGAAATTATCCTAAACTGTCCGAGCTCCCTTCTTAGTTACTTCTTGTCCCTCGCTGTGTCTAACTGAAAAGTAAAGCATTTTTTCCTCTATTGCTACTCCATTCTCTTATTTTAGCTGTTCTGCTTTGTATTTTAAAGTTTACCCCAATATATGGATTTCTATGAGGTCCAAATTAACTTCCCAAGTCTTCCAAAGTTTTTGGATGCTGCCTGGTTGTAGCTTATATCCAGATTCAAGACAGAAGACATACTGTTCATAGATACTGTTCCTTCTTAGAGCTTTCCCCACCTCTTTTTTCTTTTGTAGTTGTAAATGAGAAGTAACTACGTCTCCTAATTTTTTGCCAATGTCTTTTATTTTTTCTAATCTACTAGGTTGTTAGCATCCTCTTTTACATATTTCTAGAAATCTGACTAGCTCTGAAAACAAACCAGGTGATGGTTTAAATAAACATTATGAATGCAGCCAAAGGAAATGGCTCCTGGGGTAGAAAGTGCAGGCTCTGGGGAACAGGAGCCCAAGACCGGAGTCATACTGGAAAGGCCTTCAGCAGGCTGAGGCAGGCAGAGACCTTCTGGAGGCAACGTGGTTCCACAGTAACCTCACAACTTGTCTTTGGTTCTGGCTCTGGCTCTGCCTTGCCTTAAGAAACTATTTTGGGGAAAAAAAATGCCAAAAATACACAGTGAACTCATCCCAAAATAATAATTATTTTGATGGCAAGGGAAACAAGACATCCTTTGCTTCTTTCTCCTCTCCTCTGAAGGAAAAGGTCTTCATGTACAATATTTCAGTTCACCGTTTCATTTTAAACCCATGAAGGGCTAGCATTTTGATGGTGATTTCCTGCAGACATGAAGAGGCTGAGTTTAACACAGAAAAGTCCTGCAACTTTCCTTCTCCCTTTGAAGTGAAGCTGAAGAGCATTACAGCGTGTCTGTACGGCCAAGAGTCTGACTGTGTGTTTTGGCATTTGAATGCCAGACTGGTTGGTAATTTCCCCTTAAATCCTTTCATAGCTCAAATTCCTGTCGAAAGAACCTATATCTCCATAGCCGCTGGTTTACCATATGGAGTCTGTCTCTGCTATCTGCGGCCGCTCTGCCATTCGGTCTACCCCTCAGAAGCAACGCCGTTTCACGTGCTTTTATTCGGTTGTGTGCAGCATATATTTAAAATGAAATATTGGCTGAAACCTTTCTGGATGGCTGTCAGATCTTAGCATGCCACATAAATATCAGTGTGAAAACATTCCTCCCAGCCCACACAGAATGCATCGAACACTGTTTTTTCTGGACAAAACCATGCCTAAGTACAGCGAGGCCTTCAGCAAAGGACCACTTCCAGTGGGCAGGGCCCTGTCTTAAATTGACCACTTTAAAGCGCTCTGAAAGTTTCCAGTATAATTTTCGTTACCCTTTAGTTACAGACCACCTTTACTAGGTAACTAAGCTTGTTTGCCAGCCCGTTGGGTAGCCGCCATCTAAGCAATTGCCTGGGTGGCCTGCTGCCAGCTTTCAACTATTTCAAGATGTGAGTTACCTGATGCTCCCAGGCACTACAGGACCATAGCGATGTTCACTGTGCCGGTGCCTTCCTGCTTACCAAGCAGATGTTTCTCTGTGGTACCTTCACGGCTTTATGGCTGCACGGGGTCGGTTTGCAATGGGCCTCTCCACTGGCTTGTCAGTCGAGGGCAATTTGCACATTTTTTTGCAAGGATGTGCACTTTATGTGCACTAACACATGCGTATGGCCCTTCTGTGGTTACCAGCACAGCTAGGGCAGAATTTGTATCTGCAAACCTCACCAGGGCGTATGGCCTTCGATCATTACAGTAGATAAGCAAAATTATCCATGGGCATGAGAACACATGAGAAATTATCCATGGGCATGAGGGAGGTGATTCTGCCCCTCTACTCCATGCTTGGGAGACCCCACCTGGGGTACTGCATCCAGCTCTGGAGCCCCCAACATACAAAGGACATGGACCTGTTGGAGCAGGTCCAGAGGAGGGCCACAAAGATGATCAGAGGGCTGGAGCACCTCTCCTATGAACACAGGCTGAGAGAGTTGGGGTTGTTCAGCCTGCAGAAGAGAAGGCTCTGGGGGCAGCTTGTAGCAGCCTTCCAGTACCTAAAGGGAGCCTACAGGAAAGGTGGGGAGGGACTCTTCATCAGGGAGTGTAGCAATGGGATGAGAGGTAATGGCTTCAAACTGGAAGAGGGTAGATTTAGATTAGACGTTAGGAAGAAATTTTTCACTCCGAGGGTGGTGAGGCACTGGAACAGGTTGCCCAGGGAAGCTGTGGCTGCCCCATCTCTGGAAGTGTTCAAGGCCAGGCTGGATGGGGCTTTGAGCAGCCAGGTCTACTGGAAGGTGTCCCTGCCCGTGGCAGGGGGATTGGAACTAGATGATCTTTAAGGTCCATTCCAACTCCAACCATTCTGTGATTCTGTAACACCCAGCTCCCATCAGCAGAGGGCCTGGACACACCACCTGCTACCACAGCAACTCAAAGCTTAAAAGGAGTAAGTGCCTCAGTGCCTCCAGAACAAAACCCATAAAATCTGTTTTGACTGCGCTCTATGAAAATAACACCACAAATGTGTAAGGAGGAAAAAAGGCAACTACCAGAGCTGGCGCTATAAAAAGAATTAATTTCTGACGCACACCTGTGTGAAACACTCAGATGAGCTAGAGATAGGCTTGTCCTTGCAGATACGCAGGATGTGGAAGTTCAGTTGGCTTCACCCCTCAAGACAGTCTGAGAGCTGCTGGGCTCCTCCCCTGCCCTCCTCTTCTGGCAGCTGCAAGGGCAGGAGACACCGTTCCTTTAGCACCCATCTGGCAGCTGTCGTGACTTACTGGGAAGCGTTGCTGCTAACCCGAGTCTGTTTAGCAGGACTCAAGCTTATGCAGTCAGAGATGTGTGGGAGGGTTTGGCAGATTTGTGTCCTTTACCTAAAGTCTTACTGAGGCAGAGGGATAGATGGAAGAAGTAAAATAAAGACACACCAGTGGACCAAATTACAGGTAGGCAAAAATGCTTATGAGCTTCCTGTGGCAAAATGCATTAAAGCTAATAAAGATTACAGAAAGCAACACTTCTTACCTCTTACACATTCTGAGGCACCCCTCTCTCTCCCATACCTAAATGCACGTGTTCTCCAGAATTTCCTGCGCCTATTCTGTTTTACTGTATTTGTTTAGCAACACTTGGAGCAGTGAGGCTACGGTGGCAATGGCCACAATGGCTATTTTAATAAGCTCATCCTCAGGTTGCACATGATTGCTCCAACAAAGCTTTCTTGAGCAGCTGCTTAAGAAAATGTGTGTGTGCCTTCACTTAGACATACTTTTCCCAGAATAATCAAGGGAAAGCAAAGAGATTGCCTCCCTGGTCCTCCAATAATTTATTTTCCAATAAAAATTTTTCCTTGGCTTTTGTTATTTTTCCCACGCATTTACTCTTCAACCCTATCCTTGGGTCAGCTTCGAATACTGAGTGGTCTAAGTGTGATGAATTTATTACTTTACACTTCACAGAGCACAGCATAAGGAGAGTGAGGTAACGGTGTAAACAAGGTGGAGAGACTTGAACGTTTTCTAGTTTAATTATTGGATATATATTGAGATTTCCGAAACTTAGGGGTTTTTTTTAAAAGGATCAGTTTGGCTAGAGGACTGATATTGGATCAAATCCATCTTGCATCCCCACCTAAAAATGAGATTTGGGTCTACAAATTCAGAGTCCTGGGAACAGAAGTCTCCCTCCTCATACATAATTACGTATACTTTCTGAAGAGGTGAAGAGATGGAAAATACATTAAGAGAGAATGAGTTCATCTTCCTGATACAGAACAGTCCCTGCACAGTAATGGGATTATGGCAGCACTGGACATTTGAGAAAGTCTATACTGCTTTCTCTGCTCTATTCAATTTGTATACAAATGGATTTCTGTTCCCAGTAACGGCTTTGAGCTACTGCAAACTCTAAAATGGGAAATGAAAATGGAATCTTGGACAGATAGGACCTGCCATAATCACTGGGTGACATTGCAGCTTGCTTTGCAGACAAAAATACAGAGGAGATACTGAAGAACCTCTGAGGTGCTAACACGTGTGGAGTCCTCTAAGAGACAAAAAACATCTAAAAGTAGAGGACAAAGTTGTGGCATAGTTTGCACGTCTGCTATTTCTACCTGCAGGTCGGCAGGAGGATTCAAAGAGCTGGTGGAGGTTTTGCTCTGCCCCAGCATCCTGGCTGAGGAAAGATGCAGGGAGGGATGAAAACCTGTTAGTCAATTTTTACTGACGAGTGTAGCAGACGACTCATCTCCCTAAACACTTTAAGGAGGGTAAATGCTTAAAACTGCCTTCTAGCACAGGTTTGTCACTGCACCCTTCGCTGATGTTGACCACTGTATTCTTTCTGACAGGCAGCGACCAGTCTTGTAACTATCTAGTGTAAATCTATAAGCAAGGTTTTCTGAAACATCTTTATATACATATAGACTATGTAATAGTAATATTACAAGTATGTAATATTGTGCACATATGTTAACATATACTGTACCAAGCACTAGCAGGACAGCTCTCTTGTAATGGGGTTCAAGCAGATTTATATGTAGTGTAGCAGATTAGACAAATTTTTCTGAAGAGCTTGGGCCTCTCTATAGGTACTGGCAGCTCTGTAAAGCTTCACTGCCATTGTTGGAACAACCTAGGAAGCAAGTTATTCCTAGGCATGTATAAATTGCTTCTGTAAATAAGAATCAATTTCATTTGCAATTTGCAAAACAAAATAAAGCAAAAAGTCGCATTAAAAAAAAAGGCAAAATCAAAATTCATAAAAATGCAGCAATCAATAGATTAGACAGGCACATGGGGTAAGATTGAGACATGATGAATTTGCTTTCACTTTTGGAAAGAAAGCGTTGTTTTCGGGAACAAGAAAAACTCCAACTTAGTGCTGTGGAATGAGAAAGGATAAGCAAGAAATCAGCATGAAAATTGAATTATAATGCATAATAATACAGTTCTGTTAGAAAAGTAAATCTCGATAATAACTCATCTTAAGAGCCACAGTTCCACTGGAGTGGTACACAACTCTGCCTCACCAGCCCAGTCCCCTAGTCACTGCTCTTCTCTTTCCTTTGACACTTCTGCGGTACCGCCACTTCTGCACACATCGTACGCTGCCGTTACCTGTTCTGGCAGGTTTTTACTACTCTTAGATTGGTTTATATGGCTAATTATAAATCTCATTCTGAATATCTTAATCCGCTAATTCTGCAGGACGTCGCTTTTGGACAGAACCCATGGATTTCACGCGGGCTTTGGGGAGGCTCAGGAGATGACCAGTATGCGCTGTCTTTCTGAACTGCAGCAAACAGGAACTTTATCTAAGGCTCTGGAGAGGCACTGACTGCCCCTGCCTGCACGTTCCTGTGACATTTCATGACTCACAAAAACACTCCACCCCGCCACAACTAAAGTGCAGTGTTTACATAGAGTAAGAATATTGATGCCTTACTGTAGGGATGAGCTCAAACTCTTTTCACTCGTCTGTCTCTAGTAGGGCACAAATGGCAAACAGTAGCCCACAAATATACCATATAGAACAAGTATTTTGGACCTATGATACAGTTTATATTTATTACTTTTACTGAAATCACAGAATCAAATGTTTTAAGATTACAACTGGTAAATTATACATATGTAATAGTTTACAAAACAAAATATTGGTCTTCAATGTGTCATAGTACAGTGTAGACCTTGTACAATTCAGTTCAAATGAATTTATATTTCGCATATTATTTATGATGTAAACTGGCTGACATAGTAGTGCTCTAAAAATATTAACTCTCTTCAATTAGACGCGTATTAGGATGCAAAAAAAGTTTTTTGACACATCTTGGTTTTTCAAAGGGTATTGGTGTTTCAGCCAAGTTATCTGCAACACACAAAGTGACGCTTTCCAGAATATGCTGAGTGTATAGAGGCACATGAAATAAACTAAGCAAAAACAAATGTTGTGCTTTCCCATTTGTCTTCCCTACAATACCTCTCTCATTTTATCTTATCTGATGTTAGGCAGATGACCTGGCAATAGAAATTAAATGGATTTATTGCTATAAAGGAGTATTACGCTGTCTCCAACTTACTTGAATTGAGTTCATTATTTCCTGTAGCTGATGGGATTTTAACAATGCATATATGCTCGACTGTCAATGAGTATGTTTCATATGATAAACTATCTGAAAATTTCACAGTTCATATGATAAATTGTGTAAACCAGTTCCTATAAATTAAAAGACAAATTATGCTCTTACTTAAAGTGGTATAAGTCTGAAGCAGCTCCTGCAAAGCCAAATGATGTAATGAAGTTACTCAGAATTTACATAGGTGTAACTAAAACCCGTGTAACTATTTTGCCCTATGAGTGGGAGTAACGGAGACTCAAATACTCGTTTGTGTATATACGTACATATATGTGTTTATACATACACAAGTATATGCATGCACACACAAAAAATATGCATTTGCATTTGGCCACAGTGAAGTTATACACGTGCCCATCTATGTGTTTCAACATGGACTATGCATGGCTGATGTACCTGGCAATGATTTTAGTGTCCTTACAGTGACCGTGAGCCCCTACAGACAACTTTCAGGGCAAACAACCTTGGGAGTTTTGTTTTCAACCTGCAACTCTGCGGTGTGCAGAGCAGCGGGGCAGCATCAAGATGTTTGGTACGGCGTGTCTGGAGAGACGTTCTTACACTGCTCGCCTGGAAGACTAAGAATATGTTTGGGGCATTTCAAATTTTGTACGCTATCACTGAAAACTTGCACTTGTAATAAAATCTCCTAAACCCCAAAGCTACATTTTGTGGTGCCAGCTGAGGAGCTGAAAATTTCTCTTACGTTAAGAGTCATTACCGGTACACATGATAAACCAGAAATATCTGTATTTGCAGCGTTATTTGAAACAAGAATGTTGAACTAGCTTTACTATACAAGCTAGTATCGGTGCACCCACAGTAAAAAAACCTTTTGAAAATGTTACCAATAACAAGTATGCATGCAATGATGCACTCTGGCAACTCTATAAAAATTTAAAAAAGGAACAAACCCCTCCAAACCAGGAACTTGTTTTCTTAAAATTGTAGCCCGTGCTCAGAGAATCTAATTTTGGCTTTTGCCATAGGCTCCATCTACCTCAGTGACAGAGAACAGCACAGCATCCGTTACCACGAGGAGAAACACTCACCTGAACATATTCCTGAAACCCCACAATTACTAAGGCTTCATCCTTACAAGTCCTGTTTAAAGCCTGCCCTGAAGATCATCAAAGTCAAGGCTTACAGTAATTTCCTGGCATTTTGGAGTGGGTCTTAAGTGAGGAAGCATTGCCCACTGGCCATCGCAATTTCATCTAAAGCTGGCTCTGGGTCTTCAGGAGTGCCTGGACGGCAGCAGACAGAGATGCTGAGCTGGAATTTAACTTGTGTGAATGTGGGCACTGATAAGCAAGATAACGTTCAACAGTTTGAAATAGATTATCTGCAGTCTGTAGTACTGCCCTTATGGTGAAGTGCCTAGAGAAGTCATTTGTACTGTTAAATAAACTGACAGTAGAAAAGCTGTAGGTTTGTCTATATTGCATTTTTTTTCCCTTACACTGGGCCCAAAACAAGTTCCCTTGAGTTCAGCAGTAGTTGGACTGGATGAAAAGTGGAAGCAAACAAATATTGTTATTTTCAAGGAAACAGTGGGAACGCATGCTTTGCTGGCTTCCTTGTGTCTACCTTGGCCTGATGTGGTGCCAAGAGCCAGAATACAATGAAGTAAAGCACTGCAAAGCCTTCCAAATTGGGCTTTTGACAGTTTATAGCCATACATACATATTTATATATGTATATAAATGGTGGAAAGACTGAAAAAGTAGCCTTCTTAATGGTTCAGTCTTCATAAACCAAATCATACATTGTTTCAGCTCTATTTTTGAAGAGGCACGTGAGTTTCTCTGTAGTGTTTTCACTTAAACATAGGAAGCCGCATGAGAGAAGACTCACGTGCCACCCTGACAACTCAGAGAAACTTCATTCACATATAGAGGACTCCCATTTCCTAGAAGCCTGAACTTGCTCCCATTGAAGCAAAGGGCAAGACTCCTACCAGCTTCGGGGGTCAATCACTGAGGCATGCAGCATGAACTGCATGCACCTGTGCGAAGTGTCTGTTGTCTGACTTCTTTAGGAGCTGGTATGGGGTTTTTTGGTCCAAAGACCTACATGACTTGCTCGTTGAGGGATTTTAGAAATGAAGGAGCTTTGAGCATGAGGTGTCACAACCTTAAAAATCTACAACTTCTCTAAGAAAAAGATGGTAGCAGAAAAAGAATACACATCTATACAGTGTGCACACATGTATACACAGACTCCTGTTTCATGCAGAAAGCTTTCTAAATAAAAACATACAAAAAATAACCAGTGCCATACATTATGTAAACTCACAAGGTGTACTTTCAACACAAATTTGAAGCATAAATTAAAAGAAAGCAAGAAAGAGAGAGACAGAGACGATAGCAAAACATTTTAAATATAGAATTTGCACAATTGGTATTTTTGTTAAATAAGAATAAATAAATTCATTACATCCGTTCACATACCAGTTGTAAAAACAATAAATTATTTTATTTTTTCAGTGCTGTGTTGCTTTTTTTTTTTTTTTACAATTGTGATTAATCCACAAGATTATTCCCTCTCCCCCTTGTGATAAAACTGTTTCCACAGGAGGGCAGCTAAATTTAAAATTTAATTTCTTGCATACAGTCAAATCAAAGATGACTGGCTTTTTCCTAGTGAGAATGTCTTATTTGAGAAGCAGATGGTCTAAAACCCACTGATGCTTAGGGGTCCAACTCCGCCTAAGGGCACTGGAGATGTGTCCCAAGAAGTCAGCAGTGAATTTAACACTCAGGATTGTTTGTTTCTATGCAGAGAACAAATACTCCAGGTTTCTATCCCCTAGATGCATTTTATGAATCCTGTTTGGCAACACTCGGTAGTAATGTAAACAACGACATAACAGTGTCAGTGACAAGGAATTTAGATGAGAACAGAAGGTGAAATGACAAAGTCACATACCTTGCACCAATTTTGCATTCATCAGTTACATGAGATAGCTCTGACTGACAAAAGCAAGGTTTGGAATTGGAATCTGATTACAAAGAACAGCTAAAAAGCAAGTGCTAACTAGAGCAGGCTGACCTAGTGTACCTTACACTTTTAGGGTTGCTTCTTTGGTCTGTCCCCTTTGCCCTCTCACCATGTAAAGGCAACTGCTTTTTGCTCATGCTAATTTGCTTCATTACTACACTGGTGAAAAGGGAAAAATCACTATAGTGGTTTGTTCTCATATTTATTTATTTTTTTATAAATAAACTCTTTCTATGAAAAAAGATACTCAATCTAAGGAAGCTTTAAATTTATACCCGCGTATGGTACTACTCTTCTGGAGCCTGAATAGCATCCGGAAGCTTTACTCATCCTGTTGAATATATAATAAATTATTATTATGATGCAAACACAAATACTTGCACATTCTATTATGATAAAACACAGGAAAAACAAATGCCACTTAATACAGCAGCTGTATGTTGAGACAAATGTTAAGTCTACACTGAGACACATTAAGTCTTCTTATTTTTCCTCTCATGATGGTTTCTATTTGTTACGAACTTCTTTGAGAGGCTCTAGAACATGTGTAATACGTACACAAGTATAAAAATTAGATTATTTAAAAGGAAAGTAAGACACTTCAAAATAATCTTATGTGAATAGGTAGAGAAGGCATAAATCTTAACTTTCCAGAACTCTGCAACTATTCAGAGCCTTGATCTCAGTTCTTAGGGTGGGATCACAGATTAAGTGGGGAATTTTCCTCAAGATCCACAATTTTGCATAGGACTACTCCTAATAAAAAGGCCACACCATTCTTGAAAGCTGAAGATGACTAGTAACATTCGTTGGTAATTCATTTTGACAGAGGAGGCCCTGCCCCTATTACTGTTTATTTAGAACAGAGTACACAAATAGATACTTCTCCAGGTTTCATACTTGTAGATGTAGCAATTCTATGCTGTTTTGAAATCATCACATGATTTCTTAGAGTTCATACAAACATGCCACAGTTGCAAAAACATGTTTGTGTCAGCCTGGAGTGAGACCTGCCCTTCTTGCTACACACGCCAACAAGTTTTCTCTACTGATCTCATAATTGGGGTTTTCAGAAGAGCCTGGGGTATTTCAGTGCTCGAGTACCACTGACTTACAGCTGTCAGGCTTGTCTGAAAATCCTCCTGCAGTCTCATACTTGCCTGTGTGGATGAACGAAGGTATAAAAGACAGATGAGATTCTATTTTCATCAGCATATTATAACCATTTCTTTCGGTACCTGTTATTCTAGGGCTTAATTCAATGCCTGCTGATATAAAAGGAAGCAATTTTAACAGGGTTGCTATGAGGCCTCCACCCGCTACCTGCATAAGGTGAAATGTCCATCCTCGGTCACAGAACTTCTACCAGACAATAATGGGATTCAGAAGTTGCTGCCAGTGAAAACTATTACCAGCTACTGCCTGTACTGTGGAAACAGTCTTATTGATATCGGGCAAGTCCTCCACATCCTGATGTGGCTTGACTTCCACTAGGGTCACTAGACCCCTCTTCCTCCCAAATGCGGTAGGTACACAAAACATGAATGCCTTCTGTAGCTTTAAGAAAACAACCAAAACCACACACAAAACAATCAAAAAAGACAAATAGTTACAAACTTTTGCTGGTAAGAAAAATACCAGAGTTAGACATGATGGACAAAACAGTGATAAAATATTAACTGTTTGCTGTGTTTTTTCGACCTTTATAGCCTCTTCAGAAGATCTAGGTACATTACACATTGTTAGATTCAAGGTGGAAGCCATAGAGAAAATAACAGAGAAAGCAGTTGAACACAGCCTCAGAATATCTGAGTTAGAAGACACTTGATTATCTTACCTGTAATTTTTGGTTCTCTAACTAGCTTCTACAAAATACAGTATGCCTTTGTTTTATTGAAAGAAGCAGCTAGCAGCTATTGTTCATTGACAACAAGGACCCCAAGCTGTGACACAGCTGGAATTAGTGGAAGGTTTACAAGCAAAGGGTACACAAATTCCTTCTAGCAGCCAAATCCTCCTTCTGTGTGTGTCTGACATACACATGGTGAGGAGTCGCTGATGGTGCTGGTATTTGAGCAATGTACATGTGGGAATCCCTGGTCTGCAAGCTGCTGCACTGCTCCTTCTGAGAATTTCCTGGTGGAAACACAGTATTTGTCATAGAATAATGATCTGCTGTCAGGAAATTCCTAGCATGAAAATGTGTTTCCTTTTGTCAAAACCAAAAGGTATTGCTTTTTAAAACCAGCAGCAAGCATTTTCCAGTAAAACATCTGCAGCCCTTTCTGAAGAATGGATCAAGTCCACAAGGGCTGCAGATATACTTTGGTCAATCACTTTGCTTATGTAGTTTGTCTTTTGATTTTTTAATAGAACCAAGTCATATAAAGTGACATACCAAATGAAAGATATTTACAAAACAGTATAAAATAAGCTACTGTGGTATCATGGGTACATGTGACGTTTTCTAAGGACATACTGTATTAGAGGTAGGTGAAAAAGGGGAGATGAGTCTGTAACCTTCAAATATCCCAGGATCCTCCATTCACTAGTTTTTTTTCTTTTGCATTATTTTATTTTATATTTTTGCAGACACAGAGGGCTTATAACAACTTTAATGCTTAGTTTTTTGACATATTAAGATCACCCTACTATTATTTAAAGCAGTGCACATCTTCATTTGGTCCAGATAGGCAGATTCTGCCCATAATTTGAGACTGTATGTAAGTACATTGAAGCCTTTGCTTCTCTCTGTCTGGGCAGACCTAATACCAGTATGTCAACAATGGCTTAATCAAACCTCTTTTAAAGAAGATCACAACCACAGGTTAACACTTTTTCAACAAGCACTGTTTAAATGCTGACGGTCTCTGAGAGAGAAGACATCCCTTAGCTAATTTTCCATGCCCGTCTTTGCACTGGACAGTCCTGGTGTGCCATCCTGTGTCACACGTTCGAGAACAAGAAAGCCACGGCCCCGTGACCCAGCGGGGTTGCATGAGCTGTGGAGTTACTTTGCTGCTGCTGCTGCTGCCACTGCTGGTGACGGAGTTAGTCATTTGCCCTTGCTTCTTTGGCACGAAGAAACTGTAGCGGACATCCACTGGTTGAGTTGGATCAGTCGCAAGTATCTGCACAATAAGAACCTCTTTTGTGGCAGAGTGTCCCATTGCGTGCAAGAAATCATCTTTGTGACTCCAGCCGCTGTAGTTCATGACAGTCCCGTTGATGTCAATGATTGTTTCTGAAGTGGAGATCATGTATTTTCCATTGACAAGGTACTCACCGTTTTTCTTTTTCAGGGCCAGGTAGGCAGTGAACCTGCTCTGGTCCTTAGTCTTGAACTGCCGAACTTTGATGTGGGTTGCCCCTTCTGGGATTTTCACTATATCTGTGTAGCCCTTGCTGAATGAAGGGAAAAGAAAAAGAGTATTCAGTAGCTAGTGTGAAATAAACCTCAAGTCTTACTGCAAAGCCTAAGGAAGTCACTGGCATGACACATCTTGCTTCGTTTTAGTTCAGGCCCTGAATCCATCTGGCTTGAGGCTCATCTAAGATTCGTTTAACCAGGTTCCACTGTTTGTCTATGGTATTGCTTTCTAAGTTCTTGAAGAAATATCTACCGCACTTATTTCAAATCGCTTAATCTTTAGCTTTAGTAACAATTTTACGCGAGTCAGATACAAGAGGAATGAAAAATAACAGATAGCTTATATATTTCAGCAAAGGGTGGGAGATATGAAATACGATGCGTGCTTTGCCTGCCAAGGAAAGATAATGAGATATGCATTGGTTACAGCTGTTTCTTGCTGTCTTTGCTATAATGATGATTAAGGAAAGCATGAGCAGAGTAACAGCTGGATAGAGGTACCTTGGGATCATTTAAAAATAATCTTGATCACTGAGAAAAAATTTGTTTACTTTGAAATTCATAAAGCCAAAGATTAATTGTCAAGTGTCTAATAAGAGGTGCACCCAAATGTTTAATTTGCACCAGCACAGAGTTCTCTCAGTTGCTACTTATGAAGAATCTTAATGCAGATTAGAAAAAGATATTTAACTCTTCTACTGAAAGTGACAAGCATTCAAAACCTGCAACTGTGCTGGAATGTATCACTATCTCAAGTGTGTTATTTATTTTAACTTTACTGATATATAGAAAAAATCCAAAGACTATACATAGCTATAAGCTACCAGCTGGACTTTGGAGACATGCATTTTCATTTCTAAACCTGTGACAAAACCATTCTGCAAGTATCTCATATCTGAAAAGTTTAGTGCTGAAACTTCTAGAAAAAAAAGGAATGAGAAAATATACTAAAAATATATAAAAGTGAAGGGGTCTCCCTTGGGATTGGTTAAAGAACAGACGGCTAATTTCGAGAATTTTTGGCTGCACAAGTAGAGACTGTACAGACTACAGATTAAACACTTGTGATACTCCCCTGCTATTTCCAGCAGTTATGGGACAATGACTAAAACTATTGATTTAGCACCTCCATAAACCTGAAGGAATATGGTACGAAAAACAGGCTGGGGGGACTCTGCTCTACAGTACTGCACAAATATTTTTACATAACAGTTGCCAAAATAACTGTCATAACATGTTATTAAAATTACAAAATCATTTGTTCAAAAACTAAAAGCAGAGCTGGACAATTCAAGTCATCTGCACAAAGAACTTTAACATTCCACGTGCACAAAGAAGCACTTGCAGTCTTAATTCTTCTCTTTCACAACTTCTAACTATTTGGCATTACAGCCTTTTTTTAAAAGTTCTTGGGAAACAAGTTTTCCAGAAGATTATGTTTTGACTGCTTTAAAAGAAAAGAGTACAAACAAATGTTATTATGGCAATTGTCTGCAATGGGAAATACTAGTTTCCCCTTGTACATTTAATAGTTTCCCAGGACATTTTAATGTACAGGTTGCCACAGTTTGTTTTTTAATGGACAGCAATGTAGGAGCTGCTATGTTTCAGTGGAGAAAAGATACTTTTACTACAGCCGCTGCCGTTTCATATGTAAAAGCAAATTTACAGACAATTAAGATTTCACTATTTTAATGAGGGGTTTAATTTAAAGTCAATTACTCACATAAGGGAATTGTCTCAAACAATATTTCCAGCAAAAAATAAATCCTCGTTACCCCAAAATTCAATCAAAATCAAGTTAGAACATACAGGTTGACTGTTACTTTCTAAACAGGACAACTTTTTGAATGCATTGAGGTTGAATTAATATTTTACTCACTGACCAGTCTCATTTCAGTTAAAGGCATGATTTGAGGATTAAGATGGTAACTTCATAGGAATAATTATAATAGAATCTCACCATTTCCAAGTATATCTATGCTACAAATCTGGCCTTACTGAAATTCATGAAGTCCCTTTAATATTTTTGCTGGAGCCAGGATTCCAGCACAAGGATCATTACCAAATCGCATGAAGTTTATCTCACACTGTCTTCTTCATTTAGACATCCCAGACATTTCAATATTTACAAATTGGAAAATATTTGGTTTATATAATTACTAATTTGGCTGGAAAGTCATTGTGTTTGGCAGAGGTGTTTTGGCATCCTTAGGTGAGTCATCATTGGTTTACAGGGAAGAAGATTAGTTATGTTTATTTTTAGAATAAATTCACTCTCAAAGCCATTTTTGGCTGCTATTAATCAGTATGTTGAAATGTATAGAGTCAGATTTCAACTTCCGGTAGCTTTCAATACGCTATGTAAAAATTTGGAAGATATAAACCAAAATCAAGTTTATGTCCATTTGAAAAGATGGTACACTAATGCAATCACAGATACTGAGTAGAAATTGTCAACTGAAAGTTTCTATGAGTAGATCACTACAGCAGTCCTGTGAGAGCTTGGAATCTGTATAAATGATAATTAAAAATCCTTATTTTCCTATGAATCTTTAGAATTGAAGAGGGAGGGAAACAAGAATTCAGACAGAAGGCAGACTTACTTGACATCGGTATCTCACTACAAAGCTTACTGATGCCCTCAACATGGTCAGGGAAAACCATGGGGGAAGTTCCTTTTATTTTACTTGTATTAAGTTTTATTACAGTTAAAAGATGAACTCTGACAGAAAAACATCTTATGGATAACTGCTATAAATATTTGCCTTAAAAAAAACGTCCATCCGGAGACTGATATTATGCCAATAGAAATGAAGGGATATAGCAAATGCCATGTTTAACCCTATGTTTACTTTTGATATCTCATCTAATCATCTAAGGTCCACATATACTCAGCAGTGTGAAAATGTATTTTTAGAGTATAATCCCTCTCACCTGTTAAGGAAGACTTTTACAGCTGTGCTCTAATGCTGTCTGCTTCTCTCCACTAACTACACAAGGAATTAGTGTCACTAAATCAGGTGTCATTCAAAGTTAGATGAGATGAAACACATTCTCAGCCTGTACGTGCTAACACAGCATCATCTGGGAAATGCAGAGTTTCGGATACACCCAGATTTTGACCCCAACAACTTTCTGATTTCGCTCCTCTCTTCCCCTTCCTCTCTCCTCTAGAAACCACAAGCCATCTGACCAGCAAGATTAGCAAGTAGTGCAAGATGCTATGCCTTATTCTAGGCAAACTTCCTGTTCCTGGGTGATCACCTACATCACTGGCACTTTGTGTCAGAAATGGTACAGTGTTTTGAGAGTCGATTATTTGCCCGTTTCAGTGTATTGTTAAAAGGCCTGCTGTAAACAGCTGGAAAGTGCAATAGAACACAGGCAATGTACTTTTTAGCTCAATCTTCATGTGAAAGTAAATTGCATTTAGAGCCAGAAAGAAAGCAAGCACATAGCAGAGTTACTATTTGCACAAGATAACATTTACTAATACTGAAGATCAATACCTCTTTTTGGTAAAGGTTCCCATGACTTTTGTGCAGCTGGAATTGTCTCCTCCACACACCCCGCATTTGTCATACTGGAGCTTTGAACCAATGATGCCATCACAACCAGTTCGGATACATTTTCCCCGGACGCAGACTGAATTACTGTACGGTCGACATTCAGTACCATCAGTTACCTAGGCAATCAAATGACCATTAGTTAAAACTACCATGGAAAAAATTTGCTTTTGTGAATCTGACTGGCAAAACCCAGTTACTTATTTATGTCACTCATATAGAACAGAGTGCCTACCTTGACAGCCCAGACTGAGTTTCTCTAACATTCCCAGCACAAAAGCTGATGAAATTTAGCAAAAGGCTGAAAGCAATGACAGATAACTCCACCGTAAGGCACTAAAATTACCTTGGCTTTAGTGATGACCTCACAGCTTATTAATAATAGCAGTACTTGTAGATAGCTTTGCATTTGAGCTATCTACATCTAAATGTTACCTTCATAACATTCCAAGGCAGAAAACTGCAAGTATAAGCATGGGAGACATTTCAGTTCAAATTGCATCTGATATAACAAACTGACCACAAACCTCATCTATTCTAATTGTTGATTATTCTAAATTAATGGGCTCTGTAAGAGTTACTCTGGACTCCCTTAACATAATTCAGGGTAAAACTTACTCTTTTGCTCGTATTACTCTTCCTCCTCCAGAAAACCCCAGAATGACAGATGACTCCCCAGGCAGAAAACCCTTTATCCACTACTGAAAACAAACTAGTGCAGAGCGCACTAAGAAGCCCATATTTTTCATGAATCTACATAAACAGATGTGGAAAAACTTATCTCATTCTAGAGGCCAATTCTGGTCCTAATATATAACCAGTGGATCAAACCAATAAATCTAATCACACAGTTAAATCTTTGAGTCATATGATAACTTCTTTTCCCTTGTTGTAGGGAAAGACTTCTAAGATACAGGACACTTCTAGACTGGAGCATGAAATCATGATTGGAGATGCCATTACCTTCTGAGAAAATACCACATAATAGCCAGTTCCTTTGGCTCGGCAGGTGAGCTTGCAAACGTCTCCGGGAAGTACTCCAGCATACTTGGGGACCCATTCAACAAATGTCTTGACACCCTTTGCGTCAGACTGATAGCCGTTCCTTGCTTCACACTGCTCTTGTCGGAAAGACTTAGCTGTAGAATTATTCATATCATTAGTGACTATTTCAGACCACACTGCAAATATCATTATGCCCATCTATTATTCCAATTTCTTTTTTACATAATTTTTAAGTTACATCACTTCACCTCTTTACTTAGAACTGGCCTTCAAATCCTTCAACTGTTTTAGCTTGGAAATCTTCCCATGACGCAGTAAGCATTAAAGGACTAAAGTCTGCATTACAGTTCATTTTCCAGGACTGAAATTTCTTTTCATTCAAGTGCCCTTTCTGTATGGCATCAGGGTGGGGATGGGGGAAGAATTACAGTATTGTATTAATGATGAATGTCTTGCCTTGGTAAATACATTTTGGAGAAACTACAATGGACCTTTGTTGTTTCCTTTCACAGTAGATGTTCAATATTTACTATCTATGAACACAGAGGCTGGAGCAAGAAGGCACTTTGGCACAGAAGCACTTACCATTTGCTGGGCAGGGAGCGACGTTGCAGGAGCGGTAGATGGCCCTCTTGCCGGTGCAGTACCGGCCATTGTTTCTAGGAGCTGGGTTATTGCAGTGACGATAAGCAAACTGAACTCCTCCGCCACAGGTACGGGAGCACTGTCCCCAAGGTCCCCAGGACCCCCAGTTACCATGGCTTGAAGCCTGAAATACATGGAAAAGCGCGAATTAAGGACATCATCCAAGTGTGAATAAAGGTGCTACATCTCAAGACACTGCTAATGTCTTCCTCAATTGAAAGCGATTCCTTGGTCGTTTTAATCAGGGATAACAGGTCTTATGAGCCTTCTTTCTCCCGGCAGAGTGAATTTCTGTCTTTTATCTGCACATTGATGACATCTCGCTTGGCACTGTGCATGCAAAGGCCTTGCTCTGCACAGCTGCCTTTAGCCTGTTTCATGGAAGACACCCATGCACCAGAAATAGCACCTGTAGTCTCAAGTGCTGCGCTTTTATTTTATGCTATTGCTACAAATAGGACCCCTTAAACTAGCTCCAGGGGATTCGGCTCCCAGAATATGTTCAAAAGGCTAATCTATGACTAATTAAATGCAATTATTGTGATGTGTAGGTATTGCTCTGAATTACTGGCAAGAGATGGAGTTGTCAGATGCAGTTTGCAACTCTGCAAAATTGGCTACCTAGAAAGAGTATTGCAACAGCATGTAGAAGTATATAATTCCATAAAAAAGGGTGTTACAAGGGCTGTAGCTTGATTTGAATGACTCTCATAGTTTCCAAATATCTTCACAAAGCTCTGTAAGTCCATACCTCTTCTGTGAGTGTAACAGAAGGGGAAGTGCAACTATCTACCCAGTAAATTTAGAAGTATCTGAACTGTGCAGTTTAGTATCTGAACAGTTCTCATGAGCCTGGGGACTCTTCAGATGTATACAGTTGGCAGAAGGGATTCAGTCACTGGAGGTACAAACTTTTCTGCTCCAGCAATTATATTCTGGATGAACTTCATCCTCCTTTCTCTTCACTAGAGTTAGGGCCCTGGGGTCTTTCAGATGAGGGCTGTAAATTAAATTTACAGATTTAATTTACCTTGCAGTCCATTTCCAAGAAGTCAGGAAGCTAAAAATATGTCCTTGACAATCTTTCTGTATGTCCCGAGACCTGACTTACTGAATGGGCAGATCCTCTACTCTGAAGGGATGCTCCCAGTTTTCCAGGAATAAAGGCTTTCATACTTCAAGAAGAAAACATGCTTCCTGAAACTCAGCAGCGTTTTTCCTATATCCCTCACCAATAACACTCCAATTACATGCCAAAAAATAAGGCAGCTTTCAATCTGACTTCCATAAAGTCCCTTTCACTCCCACAAAAATCATCGCCTTTGAGGATCATGCCTTCTAAAATTCCCTAGGGTCACAGCTGGTAACTTACTGAGTAGTATTTCTTCTTGGTTTTGTCAACACATTTTCCCTGGAGGCAGATCCTCCCTTTTCCACATGGTGTTCCCTCCACAGCAGGCAGCTTCTTAGTCAGACAAACCATCTGACCTTGGCGCACAACTGCACACCAGAGGCGAGAGCACACATCCATACCGGGACACACTGTGTATTCAGGTCCAAACGCCAATTTGCACTGACGAATGGCATCGTAGGTTTGTCCTGGAAGCTCCTCGGGGCCCAGGATCTGCTTTCGTGGTTGGTCCAGCAAACAGTTACCTAAAAGAGCAAACCAACCTATTATTACTCATTTCCTAGTTTTCTCTGCAGTGCTGCAAATCTGTCATTCAAGTCAGGCAGATCGATAATGACATCGAACCTCATTCAAAGGATGCTGATGTGAACTGAAAGGCTCTCTGAGGTGTCATCAGGTTTTGGACAAGTTCATACTATTGCAACTATGTTCTCATCCAGCAGTGTACCAGGCGTTGATCTGCTATTTCCAATCTGAGGGTGTAAATGAGTTTTACTCAAGGTCCTTTTGGCCTTTTACCCCGGTTTCCTTTACTTGAATTTACTCTGAACACACTCCACTCTATTAATCAGTTTGTGATTTAAGGAATGATCAAGACTCATTGTAAAGTAAGCAAAGTTGTCACTTCAGTTTTGAGACAGAACATCAGAAATGGTAAAGCTTCTAAAGGAATGCCAGAAAAATCACAAAACCCAGACTTGGAGCCAATAAGGCACTTAAAAAAAAAAGAAATGAAAAAAAACCTAACCCCAAACAGATCAAAGGAAAAATATAAGCTGCATATCAAAACTAATGTTGGCGGTAAATCTGGACTGGGCTTTCCTTGTAAGGAATAATACTTGGCTGCTTCTGGAATTAGTTTGAAGAAGGCTATCCATTTTATACAAAAATACATAAATAACAGAAAGAAAAGAAAAAAATAGCATAAACATAAAGAATTGTATATGCGTGTTGAGATATATTGCAGAGGTCAAGATTTGTCTGGCACACTCTAAAATGAGAACTCACATTTAGATTCTAGAGCATCTACTGACAGATTTTTTTTTTACTATTGAAAACCTCACTTGTTGACATGCAGAACTATTTATTCAGTGTAACCTCTTTTATACTTCATGAAAGGGACATGTGGTCTGGGCAAGCTTCACTTATCCTTGGCCAAAATAACCACAATTTACCTCACTTTGGAATCTACACCAGTATTCTTCAGTTGGATCATGGGTGAAAAAGGGCTATCTATAAAAACCTCACTATTTACACAAAATGGAATAGAATTTCAAGCTATGGCAGTGAATTTAAACAAACCAAATACCCTACCTCTAAATGGCTTGTGTTTTCCCTCCAGAACACACACTTATTGCAATTGTTCTTTTTTTCCCCTAAAGACTAAGGCCAATTAGCCAAATCTGCCAAAAATTCTTTCTGCATCATCACTTACTACCAAAAAATTCTGTCTTGTTAAACCTGTTCCATTTGTCCTTTTCTGACCCTGATTTACCCTAGCCTTATCCTTAATTTGAATTATGCTGACTTTTTTAATGCACACAAGGTATGCTGATGCTAACTGATGAGCGAGTGCCATGAGATAAAGGTAATTAAAAATAGTCTAGCATTCAAAGCCTGTTGTACTGTAAAATATTAGAGACATGGTGAGGAGGGAGGAAACACAGATTTATTTTCTGCAGTTTCTGAAAATGACACAATTGGCAAAAGTTGCTGTCAAAAATAAACTTTGTAAAAGTAAGTAACAGCGGAAGTCCTACTTCATATACCTTGTGATGAGGGAGGAAGCTAGTACCATGTTAGGGTGGTGATGGGAAGGCATTAGCATGTCAACATTAAGTAGCATACACTCCTGTTGTATGCATGCTGCACTTTATCAAACTCCCAAGTGGAACCATTATTCACTATTTCAAAATGTGATAATAACACTTGATTTTGCCATGACAGACACTGCTGCCCATCACTGAGATCCACCATGACTGACATGACTGGAAATTTAGAGAAAAAAGAAAAAAAAAAAGTCACATCCTTGCATATACTTGATCTGTCAATCATTTTAGTTAACATCAATTTTAATACCTTTCACAAGTGAATAACAAACAGGTTTCACAAGCTTACACAGCAAATATACCATTTTTTCCCCACCAGAACACAGGGGAATGAGATCCAAACTTCTCCTTAACTGATACTGCCCTGAGTAAACATGTATAATTTCTACAAAGTCGGGTCTGCTAGCTGATAAATTCAAAACTGAAGACAGCAAAGGCCCCTAAGGATTCCCCACAGGAAAAAAAAAAAGTCCTTACATTTATAGATAGTAGCAGTAGCAGTGCCTACATTTAGACAGGTTGCAATGAAGTGCAGGTGTTTTTACCACCAGCTGGTCCAACCTCCTACTTGTAATCATCAGAAAAGAAAGAATTAAGAAGTTGGAGAATGCTTTGCCCTGCGCCCCCTAGTTGAGAGGGTAGAGAGGGCTTCAATTCACTACATTACATTGCAACATACAGAGCATGTATATACTGCTATTCCCATTTTTTGCCCTGGGTACCAAAGAACATCTGTGTGCCCTGGAACAGAGCAACATTGCTGGCTGATGGCAGTATTAATTAAGCCATCTCATTATCTCTCCTCAATGTTATGTGTAACGTATCTTGGAAAAAAAAGGCAGAATAAGATCTGTGCAGAAAGCAGATAACCAGGATATAAATTAATTAAACTAGAAACAGCCCTTGTTTCAGGTTGCGCAGAGCACCGAGCACTCTGACTAAACACAATAAATCGCAAGCAATCATACCACAGCCCAGTGGTTGGCATGACAATAAAGGCAATTAGTACCTTAGTAGAGAGTTGGCTAAAAGCAGATGGAAATAAATGGCACTGTCTTCTGGAGGCTAACTGAGCCTTTTCTTCCTAAATGTCAAACTGCTGTCTGGGGTCATCTCATGAGTGTAAAACAAATGGTGATATCATGACAATGATGTTTACAGTTCTCAGAGTGGGCCTCAGGAGACAGAGAATCAGCACCTTGATCCTCCCCAGACCTCCTGGTTGACCTTGGATGAGACATTTATATTGGGATTTATTTAGCTGACTTTAACTGTATGTAATGCTGGTGTCTGCAATTCAGTCAGCTGTCAGATGTTTCACTACTGAGGCAAACGAGTTTATGGTGTAATTCAGCACCACTAATGCAACTGATGAGATCAGTCAAACCACTGGTGCCATAGATTAGACCCCTCTGAGCTATGATGGGAACTTAAATATGCAGTTTAGGAGCAGCCACCTACATAGTAAATACCCACATTTTACAACATGAGTCCGCTCCCCAACATTACTTTGCAAATTTAGAAAATAGGAACATCAGTACTTGACAAAGTGATGTTAAGGAATTAGAGAGTCAAGACTGTGATGTTTTCTGTTACAGCAGTATTGGGTGAATACCTAAATCTATATGGGAAACTTACTTAAAGCTTTAATAAGAGATTGACTGTTGTAATTTGTTGACATTTGTAACGGAATACTGCTCACAGATCCAAACTTCTGGACTTCATTCACATTTCATTATGCTTACCCATAAGGAGCAGCAGATGAAGCACTTTATTTATTTCCTCACACCGATGCTGCCATGCCCTGTTTGTCACAACGCACAATTCATAAGTCCATGCCCATTCAGACCAAAAGCCCAGCGCAAACTGCTTATGCTGCCTGTCAGAGAATGGAAGAGTCTCCTCTCGCTCAGTGTTTCCCCACATAAGTGTCCCGTGACTACGCTAAATACGGTCGCAAACATCCTAAAAAAGCCTTGTATGTGAATATCTTATTCTTTTGTTGCAACTGCTATTTTGTGCCCTCCTTATCTACACCATGCCTGCAGCACTGCTCAAAAT
The DNA here is from genome assembly GCA_008921705.1 of Burhinus oedicnemus. Taxonomy (NCBI): domain Eukaryota; kingdom Metazoa; phylum Chordata; class Aves; order Charadriiformes; family Burhinidae; genus Burhinus; species Burhinus oedicnemus. Next base: position 453,143 of record VFFE01006913.1, read on the forward strand.
TACACCTGAATGGTTAAGGTTTTTTTCCTCTGCCTAGCAGCACCTGAGAGAGATAGGATTTTCTTCTTTCTACGGGAAGATGTCAGGGGAGCTCCTTCTTGAAAGCAAAAAGGGAGGGAAAACATTTCAACTACATGACAGTACATCTGCCCCAGCTAAAGAAAAAAACGAGCAACCTAAAAAGCAGTCAGATGCTTACTCTGAAGGAAAACACGGAAATATGGAACGTTTGCACTGTTTTATTATCAGCCTAAAGCAGTCTGCAAGGCAGTGTCATGCTCTACTAGGATCCTCTGGTTTCTGGTACACTCAGCATACATTACAAATTGGAACGATGGAGCTATGGATTCATTCACTGGCTGGAAGAAGAAAATAAAACCAGAAGTTCCCTTCCTAAAATAACACATGTCCTTTCAGCATAATAATTTGAATAAACTGCAATTTATATCATTGACTTCCTTTTTTACTTCACAGATAGTGTTCTTGTTTTGTTAAGACAAATCTTTGATTTAAAATAAATAACTGAAAAATGCTAAACTTCAACAGAAAAGAAAGACTGTTACTTAGTAAAAGTCTCTGAAGACGTGATCTATCAAGAAAAGAGATTCCCTAAACACTGTATATTTGAAATCACACCAATAGCATCAGTAATAAAATTAATTCCCAGAGAGGACTATGGACCTCTATGATAAGAGGTTCAAATTTTCTATGAATTATTTCACCACATCGATAACTCTCTGAAACTACACGCCTGAGTGGTAACTACTCATAAGTATTAGGAAGGGCAATGTACCCTAACCCATCCGTTAACAGACTGACAGATCCAAAGCCCTCTACATGCAGCAAGGAATACATGTATTTGTGAAAAGTGTCAGCAGCTGAGGGCTGCCAAACTTCTTGTACAGGAAGTCAGCACTCATGATGAACAAGGAGACCATAATGCAGCTGTGAAGGATGTGAAGCTCCTACCTGCTTTTACTGGAAAAAACTGGCAGAGTTATATTCTTAGACCTGTAGGACTGATTGTTACAGCCCCCCCCTTACTTCCACATTAAGACTGGGTCCAGCTTATGGATAAGGGTCCAAATTTCAAGCAACCCCCCAGGTACGAACAAGCCAAAGGTGAGGTGGGTAGGAGAAATGTTCTCTTTGATTTCTTTATTGTTGGAGGCATAGTAAAGAGAAAAAGTCAGGTCACGAAAAAATGAGAACAACCTTTCTACTCGCCTGCAGCAGGAGAGGAACAGAAGAGGAAACATAGTTCAGAGTTCCTTGTGCTCTCTAAGAGGTCATTTGTGGATGGTGAGGGAGGTTCCCTTTTTTTTACCCCAGTGAACTGTACTGTACCTCAGTAACTAAACTCAAAAAGGAAAGTTCTCTTTGTATGTGTAAACTACCTTGGTAATATTAAGTCAATGCCAGAGCAATATGGACCATAAACCAGGACAGTACAGATTAATGGATCTAATAAAATTGAGAGAAAAAATGAAGTCACTCTCCAACAGAGGAAAACAGGAGAAAATATTTCAGAGAGCACTGAAATTAGCCGGCAAAATACTTAAAAGCAAAAGACCCCTTTACATTCAGCAGATATATCATACTTTTTATCCATAAGCATTTTGGTTACCATAACAACTTGATCCATTCACTCAATTATGTCATTTTTATCTCAGCATTTTGGAATTTGAATGGTTTGTTTAAGAACTGCAGTTGCTTTGGGAGCACAAGGAAGACTTTAAAATTCATTAAAGAGTGAAGACTATGCTTTTTTAGTACTACTTTTGGAAAATGCACTTGTTCTCCAAAGGGTAAATGACATATTTAACAAATATTAGTCACATGACTTGGAAGGTAAGGTCCTGGGGCAGAAGTGATCTTTTATCATATACAGCTCAGAGGAGTCTTAATTCTTGCTTACAGTCCCTCTACACAGACATAATAAATACAATGGCGTTCTAAACATAATGAATGTCATTAATGGTAACAAGAACACATACATTGCTCAAATCTGTAGTCTAACGCAAAACAGACCATATCACCTATTTTTATTTCTGTGAGGAAAAAGCCATTTCCTTGTGTCCTCTGTTTAAAGTACTCTCTGAGCTCATACCTGTGGCATTTGGGAAGACAAGACTAATTAAATGCTTTTAAAAAATTATCACCAACACACACTTCATCAACTCTTTCTTTCTCTTGCATTTGAACCATGCAAAGGGAGGGTGAGACCCTGCCAGCCTTTTAGACCTTTGCCTTGTTTTGCAAGCACTTCCAAGATAGTCCTGAAGAGGAGCAAGGAATGAACAAACTGGTATAAAATGTTCTTATTAAAAAAATAGATCACAGTAAAAACTAACATGTAGCTGACACAAGGTGTGATAATACATACCATGACCATCATCGAAAAATTCTGTTATAGTTGCTGAAGTGCATTTGGACCAGGGTTTTGAAGCATCGATGCTAGTCAGAATGGAGGACATCAGGCGCTTATCTTCCATGGAGCCAAAGTTCTCCTCACAAAACTTGGAGTCATCATGGGAAAGCCCAAGCAAGTGTCCTATAGAAATGAAATGAATAAATAAAATGAAATGACTATCCATAACAGAATTTACCAGCTGGAGCTCACAGTCAAGGTAAAATGCACTGTATAATTCATTCTCAAATTTTGAACAGCAGGCCACTTGAAACATGGTATCTCTGCTTGAAGACAAAAAACCTGTGACAGTTTACAACATTGCACATAGCAAGGAAGTAGCATCGTCATCTGACTGTCCTGGTTTGAGGTAAAATAGGACCAATTTTGTTCAGTAACTTTACTTTTTAGCTAGGCCTCTTCTAACTGCTGAAATTCACAGCATGTTGTGCAGAAACTGTTCGTTCTCAGAGTGATAAGACCCATGTTTATAGTTGATGCCAAGGGACGGTATGCAGAGAGGCTCTTGCTTAGACTTATTGCTATAACAGCCAAGGGCAGCCAATTTTGTTGCTTGCCCCGTTGGAGGGTTGGAAGCTGAAAAGCGTAGAGAGGTCACACCTGCGGGGAGGAGCGGACAGGACAGGTGACCCAAACCTGACCAACAGGGTATTCCATCCCATCTGCCTGGGTGTGCCTTTGATCCTGATCCTGAATCCAGATCTGGAATCCAGTTCCCGTCCGTCACTGAGTCCAGTCTGGGACTTCCCTAGCGCCTGCTGGTGACGTGACTGTCATCCTGGGAGCTTGATATGGTTTTGTACATATTTCATTATTTTATTATTGATATTTCATTAAAGTAGTTTAGTTCCTTCTAAACTCTTAAGTCTCTCTTTTTCTCTCTCTCTCCTGCCTCCCTTCGGAAGCAGAGCAGGAGAGAGAGAGCATCTGTCATTCCACCTGATTGGGCCAATCTGGCCCAAAACACGACACTGACATGTCATTGAACTGTGCTAACTGAAACCTGATGAAGACTAACGTGAACTGTACTCCTTTGTATTAGTCAACAATTTAGTTCTGTTTTTCCAGATCTACTTCAGCAAGAAAGACCAATAGTTCACTCTGTAAAGATGTTCTGCAACTGTCTAGAAAGGTGCTACGTCTTTCTAAATGGACAATATTTATGGAGCAACTAAACAAACTGTATGTAAATTTTTAAAGTGCACTCCTCGCTGAAGTGCGAGTACCCTCTACAATACATCAAACAATCTGAATAATGTTTTCAAGTAGTCTCTTCCATGTAGGGATACTTGTTTTGTGGGAGGGTGCTTTTCAGTATTGTTTTGGTTAGGGTTTTAGCTTTGCTGGTCTTTATTTTTAAATGTATATTGTATTGGATATTTATACTCCAGAACACAAAATAATGTACACACAAAGCAACACATGATGGAACTTCCAAAAATCCTTAATGTCCAGAGGAGTTCAGTCCAGTGCTAGATGAGTTCTTGTAAGTGTGACAGCAACCTTTTCTGCTGATCAGTGATCCCCACCTTCTCTAGTCTCTGGGCAACAATAATAGATTGCAGGCCACACACTTTGTTCCCTCTGTAAACATCAGGTTTAACTTTAATTTCCGTGCCCACACTGGATTATTTCACAGCCAACTTACTATCCAAGAGGTAAAAGACTGAATGGGAACCAAAGCTGCAGAGAGCTCAAGCCTGAACTTAACACTCACAGTGTTCAACCTAGGCCAGGAGATGATTAATCAGACATCCCGGGCCAGACCAAGAGTGCTTTAATGATAAGGACAAAGGCCACTCATCAAAGCAACTGCACAGAACTAAACCTGATGCCCTCAAATAGCAGCCGAAGAGACAGATTGTACTATTCTGCAATAAGTAAAAGCCTTGTACATACCACCGACTTCATGTTTTGGTACAACTGCTGTAGACTAGCTGTCAGGTGACACAAGTAGGGACACTGATGGCAGGATATATTCTAATATACATAGTAATACACATGACAATAGTAATAAATATAATAACACCTACAATGCAGGCTGGAAAAGAAGAAAATCAGCAACTCTTACCTATTTGCCTTATATAAACTTGCTGCTGTTTTAATGTGCTTTGGGGGAGAAGCCAAGAGGAAAGAGATGGAGGCAGCACTCACTGCCAAGCTGTATCGGAGATTAGGGAAGTAGCTATCTGACCAGAAGTCTGTGTTAAGGCTGCAGAAGATCAGAAATGAGGGTTTCTATCCTGTGAGAGACCCCAAGGTATCATCTGGCAGCCTTACTCACGTTCTGGTTCCTGACCTAAGGACAGAGCTACGGGGAAAGTGACAAGAGGACCCTGATCTATCACGTCTAGTTGTACCAGTGGTAACTGAGAACAGCCAGTCTGTCTTCTGCAGCTACTGAATCCCCACTGGAGGGGAGGTGGGAAGGAGACTGAAGAGGGCATTTCTCTTTCTTTCTCTCTTCCCCTGATGTGCACACATTTACCAAAATCATTCAAATACAGCTACTATTTGAATAAAAGGCCCTGTATTATTATAAATGCTAGTAAGAATTTATTCAAGGAACCTAAGTTAACACTGATGAGAGTTAATACCCTTTCCCTGTTACTACTGTTGCTAATTGCTATTGCAATGCTCTATCACAAGTACATTGCTGCAAAAACATAATGAATCAAACTTTCACACTGAAGGCATGTCTAATTACTGGTGTGTTTTATATGCAAGATTTGGGCTTATTTTTTTCGAAAGGTAAACCACTTTCCTTTGGCAATACTTATTATATATGGGCCAGATAATGCTATTTTTATTCTGCACTGAGACCCAGCTGAATATCAGTAGGTACATGTCAAGTTTCAATCTGATACAGCACTATGTAAATACTTGCTCTGGAGAGATGACAACATCTTTGTTTTATTTAAGCCAAATGCTGGTGTTGAGCAAAATAATTCACTACAAAAATTATTATTTTGAACAGATGCATTTCTCTGACAGAGTAATCAAATAATCAGTGCATCCCTTCTAACCTATAGAGTAAATCCTGTGGAAGTGTCAGAGGTTAAGTGTTTAATGAATCAGCAGCTACTGTGCCAAGGAGGACTACCTCTGACTTTGCCAAAGTCCTAGACACTGACAATGAGCGTCTTCAGGAAACGTAAAGATGATGTTATTTTTGGCTACCGTTCTATACAGTGTTATCGCTAAGCTCGTACTCATGCTAAGGCACTGAATGGCAGCAGGCACCTCACGTCTGAGAACTATGAGCAGAGCTGACAGGTTAATGAACCTCAACACATGCCTAGCGGTAATGTAACTAGAACCATTTTCTGCTGACATTAAATAACTTCTTGCAGCACGTTTCACCAGTGTTCTGCTAACTTAAGCAAACATTTACTAGAGAGGGCTTTAGACCTACCCTCTAGCTTTTGTTGACGGACCCTTCAATATGCAGCACAGCTCCTCATTTAAATCAGGGTGACGCACACTCTGCTTTGCAAAGCTGGTCAGGAGTGTCAGCCAGTTTCCTGTATTTTACTTGAATCCATGCACTTGAATATGCCTATACTACCAATCAATTAAACAGAAATATTTGCAAAAAATTAGCCCGGCAAGCAAGAAAACACCATGCTGGTTAGACCTAAGCCTCACTATAACAATCTCCTCTGAGACAACTTGTATGCTTAAAGGTTGCAGGAAGAATGCTCTTGTATTTAATGTCCCAAGACTGCTCATAGTTGTAACACTGCAAGAAAGTACTTCACTGCAGTATGCTTGTGCAATAAGGTAATGAGGTTCTGCCAGTGAAAAAGGAGTTTCATTTCAAAGTCACTGGACTTCGTAGTAAACAGCACTGGATGAATAACAAAAGCTGGAGAATTGTTCTAAAAGGTTTGGCTGAATAACATCATATGGCACACAATGCATGTTCCGTGTAGGATAGGAATCATAGTTGGGTGCAAACCAACAATTTGAGAACTTAATTTTTCAGAGTGCTCAACGTTTCATAGCACCATTCAGAACTACCCCAAACTCTGATATGAAGGATTCAGTCCTGTACAGCAGAATCCAAGTTTCTTAACCTTCACACCCTCTGATACCGGTCTGCAACAGTCCACCCATTTAAGATACAACTTTGCTCTCGATATGAATCCCTTTCTTGCATAACCGTACTTCACCTTTTGTGACTTTGTTCATCTTACATGACAGACATCCCACATAAGCACATAATAAAAGACTTAATACACGGCAGATACGCACAGGCCCTGTTAACAATGAGGCTTCTGAATGTGCAACTTGGACATCTCTGAGCTTCTATGACATTATTTAACACAGTTTTTGTGTGTGTAAGTTCCTCCTTGCACCAACTTCATCAGCCCTGGCTTTGGAAAGACCTTTTTGTCTTTCCTAGGTGTGTTTTTCAGACCCGGCTCCTCCTGCAGTGCAATTTCTAAGAAACCTCAGCTTAGACTACCTGCTGTCAGAGCAATGTCATCACACCACATCAAACTATGGAAATCCTAGAGCCAAGCAATGTAAATGTCCCTGGAGCAGGCCAGGGAGTATATTGTGCTTTAGCTTGCTCCTGGCTTCCCTGCCTAAAGATGGTGTAGTTTCCTTCCCTCTCTACTCTGAGATTTGCTGGCTCTGCAGAGAATGTAACCGCTGAACTATGGACTGAAGTTGTTCTTCTTCCTTTCTTTTTCCTCCTTCATTTGGACAAAAGAATATCCTTCAGGTAATAGAAAGCTTGCAGCCAAATTTCAAGCTCTTCACTTTGAGCAGAGAGACTGAAAATTTTTCCATAAAATGATTGCAAATTAGTCTCCCTCTCAGAAATGGCTGGACAGTCTCTGTGGAGAAGTTCGAAGTAAATAAATAAAATGAAATGCTTCTCAGGCGACTACTCAGCACAGAACATTTCATCCCAAATACTTTGGCAAAAGCACAGGAAACTGAAACAGGGTCATCTTCTGGAAAGTGTCAAGCTACTGGCTTCACCTTTAATTAGAGTACAGTATAACTTCTACATTTTACAGTGATAAATGGGGTGAACTGAGGACATACCTCATTAACAGTGTCTACTTTGTCATATTAAATCAGACTACTGTTCTGATGCATGACGAGAACTAAGCCACTTACTTGGCAGACCAGCTTTTTGATGAGAAGCTTCCCAAAGTATTTGTGAATCTTTCTTGTTATTTTTAAATTTTTCAAAAATAATTTCAAAAAATCATGACAAGGAAAGAAGTAGTAAGTAGCAAATAATTTCCAAAAGATACAATTCTCATTGTCAGTATTTGAGCTTCTAAATTAGTCACCAGTGATGTTAGTAAATATAAAAGCTGTTTACAGCAATAAATATATGGATTCTAGCTCTCCATACCGATTTGCCAGTTATATTGGTTTGCCAGTTAACTTTGTATGCATGCTTACAAACACAGCGAATGCAACTTTCAAAGAATTTTATGGAACTAAAATTCCTAATTCTTATCACAACCTAAATCTCTCCCCATCCTAACTTTGCCTTTTAAGGCATTCTGACCAGACTTAAAAACAGATTCAAGCATATGACAAACTTCCAGTGACTCTTAAAAACTGGGTTTGCATTTCATTAAAAATAATCAAAATTCAAAATACCACAGCAATCTGTAATCTCTAAATATTGCCCAGCTAAGGTATGCTCTTTTTAGCACAGAAGAGAGAACGATGAAGTACTTCTTCACCTGCACCCTTTGCCCTTTTGCAACCAAGAATTAAAGAAGGGACACTTGCTTTCCTACTTGAAAAGTCCCCCTCCCACCCCCTCGCATGCATGAACATGCTGCTATTATCACATATTGCTCAGGACATTAGGGTGGTTTGTGGCATTTACTAGTGTGGTGCTTCCTTTCAGAAGAACCAAAGTGAAAAGGTTACAGGTGATCCTTAAAGCAATCCTTTACGCAAGCATAATTCCAGAGAAAGCTTTGGGCAAAAGTGAAGACTTAAGGAACATGAATGTTACTAAGAAGGCTTTTAAAAACAATGCCAACTTTAGCACCACACCATTCTGTACTACTATGAACTTCAAACTAGGCTATTGAAAAAAAAAGAAAAAAAAAAGGCTCTTAGCAGCTGTGTAAAATGATGACTGATTGAGAATGGACTAGTAGATCATCTGATGTTTTCTACTTAATGAAGCATCTTACTGGTGTTGACAGATCCCACTGAGTGAAAATGACATAATATAATTTTACCAGCAGGATGGTGTTTGGTTAAGTTATGCTGTAGGAATGCACAAAATGGTAAAAGAAACAGATGGCGAGGAGGCAGGGTTTACCCTCATGCAAGTGAAGAGGAGCTAACCTTCTTGTAAATTGGTTCCTTCCCGAACAGCAAAAAGACCAAGCACTGAAATGGACTGACAGCCTTTCCTCACAGCCTTCCTTCCCCTCTCGAGGTGAGACAAAGTGTGACTACATCAGTAAACTCTTGAAAGCAGCACGAAAGCAACCTTCAGACTTTGGACCCAAGTATACTTTGGAACACCACCTGCAAGGGACTCTTGGCACAGCTCAGTCTGTTTACATCCTGAAGCGAGAAACGAAGGAGTCAACAGCAGTCATCATCCCCTGCATCCCAGTTCATCTGCACTGTCTGCAGCCCTCACAGTGGACCTTGTACTGCACAAGCTTCCCTACCCCAACAACTACTGAAGGCCAACACCTGTTACAGCCCAACAGGAAACGATACCCCAAATGGGTTCAAGAATTCCTACACCTTGTAGGAATGCCGTGTGTATTTCTAATGTAAGGTGGGAATACTCCAAAGCAATTATGACAAGTCAGCTAAAACTTACATCCTCTCTAAGTATCAGGACACAAGGAGCTCCGCAGGTAAATCAGGAGCACATCAGAGCTATATTGGATGTGTGGTGAAGCACGCTGTGCTGCAGCTATTTTCTTCCCAGGAGCGCTGGGAAGCAAAACAGAAGTTTGGGTATTTCTAAATTTTCTTAAAATATGTTGCCAGACTATCTGTAGAGGTTCTCTGAGTGAACACCATGCAAAAATTACTCTAATCTCATTTATTTTCCACTAGTATCTCAAGCATAGGAATAAAGAAAACAAAGAGCATCCCCAATGCACAGCGAGTAAACCCCAGCTTTTGCTAAAACACAAATTATGGTGGCTCTTCTGGGAAAAAAACCCAGCAACCGTGTTTATGGACCTACACAGATCTCTAGTGCTTGAACTGAACAGCATGTCAAAGTACAGCTCTTGCACCGAATTTGACCACAAGACACATGCAAAGTGACACAGCACGCTAAAAAATGCTGCAGGCATTATAATTTGTTTTCTTAGAAAAGCTCAGCTCTGATGAAGCATGTGTTTTTCAGTGAGGTCATGCCTTTCACCTAATTTTCAGTGGGAATGACTGGGGTACAAAAGAAGGTCAAGTGATTTGCCCAAGGTTACCCAGTGAGTCACTGGCTCTCACGGGATCAGGATTCAGGAAGCTCCTGGCTCAACATTCCTTGGTCTAATCACCAGTCCATATCTTCTGCGCGAGCCTCTCGTTCTCTCCTTTGCAAAACAAAGACTGCATGCAGTAACTCTTTTAAAATAAAGCCATTTCTTTCTGCATGTACTGTTTTTCTAACTTGTGCGAGTACTTGACTCCTTGTTAAAAACTGCATACTGATACCACTCAGAAATCCTCTTGAAGTCATGGGAATTTTGCATAAAAAATGATGGACCTAAGCAATAGCAATTAATAAAGTTGTTTTTTTATAAAACAGAAGTGTTTTGAATTACACAAGCTTACAAAAAACATGCATAGAATATAAAACTGGCTATTCCTCTTTCTTCATACTTGAACTTTCCTTCCAATTTTCTTTTCTTTGACTGCTATCCACCACTGATGAAAGAAAAAAGAAAAAAAAAATCACTCTGTCTTTTAAATCTCCAGCCCAGAGGCAGTTTTTAATATTTCTGTCTTAAAAGAGTTCTTCAGACTGAAACAATAGTCTGAAGTGCAGCTTCTTTTCAGGAGCAGACATAAAAAAAGCCACAATCAGACATTCATACACCCGTCCTGCAGACTTTACACAAAACAAACTTCTGCTGAAACGGCTTGTTATAACAGACTTCTGTGGGAGATTACAGATACATCACCCACGTCAGACAGACAATTTGCAGGCAAGATTCCGTCCAGGCAATGCAGACTAGGCAATCAGAAACCACTATGTCCACATAGACACAAACAATCATTGAAAAGATGTGGTCTTGGAGGTCCACGCTACATCTGCTATGCTAATTAATGGGGCATGTAGAAGATAATTTTAATGAAAAAGTGGGAGATGGTGACACCTATTTCATATCTGTCCAACTCAGAGTAACTTGCAAAGAATATAACTGATGGTAGCTGATGGTAAATGAATGAACTCTGGGAGAGTAGACAGGGCAAGAATGTAAAAATTGCATTGCCTGCTCCCTGTTTATTGGGTAATTCTACCTTCCTCTCTGTACCAGAAGTACTTTCCACACAAAAACTACGTGATCATATCAGTAATATTTACCTGCAATCTGGAAGACTGGGGATTCAGGCACACACAGCTGAAGTGGACTTCTTTTAGAATCATAGAATCATAGAATCATTTTGGTTGGAAAAGACTCTTAAGATCATTGGGTCCAACCACAAACCTAACAGTGCCAAGTCCATCACTAAACCATGTCCCTAATATAATTTTTGATAATGATCATTCTGAAACATTAGGCAAAACACAGTTTCATTCTCAATTCCCTTATGGTTGCAGAGATACTGATATTTCACCCTACATGTTTGGCTTTAAGTTATGATGTTTCAGGATCTGTAGCAGCTTTTCAAAGCATAGCGCTTGTTTAATCTAATTCTTCATGAGGTTACATGCACACAAAGATCAGCACAACTCCAGAAAACCTCTGAAAACCTGGGCAACGTTAGTGCTGTGTCTGAGTCACATTCCTGAAGTCTCTGGTTGAGAACTAGGCCCTCCATCTCCTCACTGCGCTGTCAGAATCACTTCACAGCCATTAAGAAGGCAAAGATACCCAATCTACTCAAAAGCACGTGGTCGACAAAGAAAAGCTCAAGCATACTCGGAACCTGAGGATTCAATTTTTCTACATCATATCAATTTCCCCCTTCAGTCTCTCCACTTTTCCATACGAACTGTGTCAGTCTCACTAAAAATGGTTTGTTTTAAGCACCATGTGTGCTGCAGATGGAACAATTATATATTACATAGAAAATTATAAGTTAATCCAAATATTGTTGGGCAAGCGAAGAATTTTTACCTAAAATTTTAACCGGCAATCTTTTGTATAGCTGATGGGTTTTTTTTGAAGGATCAGTTGGATTTTCTGCCCCACTCTTCATTCATTTCTTGTGAAGGCTTAGCTCTGGCTGCCTGTCTTTTCTCCTGACCAAAGAGGATACGTTCATGAGGGCTTAATTCAACAGATTTTGCAAGTAGAAGTTTAGATAGAACTTTGAAAAAGGTTCAAAGAGAAGGAATCAAGCAATTTTCCTGATATATGTCATCAGAGAAGACTTGGATGACTGTACTCTCTCCCTCATTTTTGTTGTTTTAAGAAAGCAAATCTGCCTAATTATGATTACCTGGATATTTGCCTAAACTTCATCTGTCATGAAGGAAACATAATACAAAAGTCAGAGAACCTTCACCATTTTTTTCATGCGCCTATAAGATTCTGTGCCCTTGGCAATGTATCCCTCTTGAAATGAAAGGCTAGAAAAGATTTGTACCTGTCAAGTCTGAAGTTTGTCTTTATCTGCTTTATCTCGACAGCCTTGAAATCAAAGGGCTACATGTTCAGCGGTGGAGAAGAAAAGATCACCGTATTTAGTTACTTTTGAGTGTATACAAAATGAGTACATGTGGGAAAATACGGAATGGGAGTATTTTTTGACTCTTCTGTGGACACCAAAAGCAAGACTACCATTTAAATATCCAAACCATTTTCCTTGGTTTCAGTTTTTTCTGAAGAAAGGTCAGAATTTGTTTGCTACAAAGGTTACATAGGTTAGACATGGTTGACACAGCCCTCTTCCTGCAGAGGCCTACAACTCAAATACAGGCTCAGGCTCTGAATAAATACTTTCAATCCACTAAGAATTCATCAAAATGGTATTTTGATGTATTTCAGTGAACCACCTGAGTAGGGGCCCCAGGAGCGATACCTCACTTCTAAAATGGCTTCTTTGCATAAAACTATGCTCTCTAATAAAGCACTATACTTTGCTGACAGCGCTCGCAGTATTTTTGTCCTCAGAGGTGGCAGATGCCACAGAATGACAACATGCTGAAAAGGATTTGGTATTGAACATGTTATTTTCTAGTTCTAGTTTCTGTACAGTTCCTTGATTTTAGGTGTTACACAGTACAGCTGTGGAGGAAGTTGTGATAACTTCACCCAACCATAGAAAATGTGGCTGAGAGGAGACCTTGAAAAGCCATCTTCTGCATCCCTCCGCCCCAGGGTAGGATCAGCATGCCCTAAGCCACAGCTGTCTTAGCCGGCCGGCTCCTGTGAACCTCCAGCAACCGAGATTTCACAGCCTCCCCAAGCAATTCATTCCTGCCTTCAACTGTCCTTCTGGTTAGATGATTTTGGCTAATGCTTAAAGTAAAACTCCCTTGCTGCAATTTAAGGCCATTACCCCTTGTGCTGTCCCAGGTGGACATGAAGAATGATTTATCATGTAAATTTTTGCAATGATTTTTTTAATATATTTGAAGACTGCTTTTATGCCTCCCCTTTGGTCTTCCCTTCTCTAAAGTCACATGTAAAAGATAAAAGAAAACTAATGAAGACAGGTTTAATTAGTTCCATGTAGCAATCTTAAAGCTATATTCTAAAAATAAAATACTTGGAAAGAACATCAGTAAACCATATCACTCAGGAGGATAGAAGGAGTAATAGCATGCCAGCGTGGTTGCACAACAGAGAAATAGGAACTTTGCAAAAGGTCAAATGAACATTACCACTGAGCAAAAAGGCAGCGCTTTCTCTGTATCTCCTCTTAAAAAAAAAAAAAGAAAAAAAAAAAGAAAAGTTCTTCAAGATTGATGGAAAGAATAAAGATACATGTAAGTTATTAGACCCATGTAACTCTCACTGAACTAAACTGGAGCTTTGCCTGCTTAAAGGCTGCAGGAAGGATGCTTTTGTATTTAAGGACTAGGTCGAAACTCAAGAGACAAGTTTAACGTTTAGCTTTCCTTGAGACTTCCTTTGTGATTTTGGTAAATTACCTATTGATAAAGTGAGCAGTAGCTCCACTTATTTTCTCTTGTACCCTTCTCATTTTGTTTTTGTAGAAAACAAACTCATTAAGATGGTGGCCTGTCTGTAGTGAAGCATGTGGGACTCCATGCCAAAGTCAGCAGAAACTTCTGACCATGACTGCATCACAAAATGCAACACCAGGCTACTAAACAAGGAATTGTCATGTATTAGATATATCCCATTGCAAGGGATGTTAAACGTAACTTCAAATTGACTGACTGTGTCTGTTGGTGATGTTGGATCATTCTTATCTTCATGGGATGCACAGGTTGGCTTATAATTCAACACTCTAAAAGCAATAAATCTCCAACCCAAACGTCCAGAGTATTAGACTGAGAATCTAGTTATTTTTGTTCCTGATGGTTATTTTAATAAAGGATATATGGAGAAGCAATACACTAGTGCTGACCTATGAAAAACATTAAATAAATGTTGAGATTATGAGCAATCATAGGTTCTTTAATGCTTTTCTCCAGATATCTCTGTGAAGCAGGGAAGTGCATGAAATAAGGAAACATCTTTTTTTTATAATGGACAATAGGCTGATGATACTAGAGTCTTGGAGAATGTCTACATACTTTGCCTAAGCTAGCTCAGATATCCCTGCAAAGCTACGGAGGCATAGCTGAAGGAGTTGTTCAAAGTCAAAAAAGACATCCATATGCCACAACATTGAGCTGAACTGCTGATTTCAGGCAAGAATCCAGAAGACTATTTTTGTGACAGCAAAGCTACTGCTGTCCAAACTGATAGCAGCATGTCCCCCACTAGAAATAAACATATATAGATTTACCATTAGTGGCTGGATGTCTTGACAGGCTATGATTTAAAAATAACATTTATGCTATTAGCACTGTTTCCCTTTATTCTGAGGAGAAACTGGATTACCATGTTCAAAGTTACAAGGTCTCCTATTTTTCGCTGCATTATCCTCATTTTCTGCATTTGACACTGGACACAAATTATTCCTGTTTTTCATACATACAAGTAGGACAAGATTCAGGCCTCGTCAATCTTTACATATGGATTTCCATCTTTTATTGTCAGCTAATCAGTTGTACTAAGAATTTTGTTGCATCTGTTTCCTTCTGTGCTCTTGTTCACAGCTCTTTGGAGATTTTGCCTGTTATTGCTACTTATTCATACACACCCCCCCTCAAAAACCACTGGTCAGAATCAATCTATTTTACCTGAAAGAAATAAAATAAACATCTAACACATAATATGGTAGAAACCCTAGCAACAGAAGTGGCAGGCTTTATTCTGTAGCGGGCTGCTTTTTGGCTTCCTATGCACGTAACCAACCGGAGCCCCTGGGCTGCGCATCATCCTGTTTCGTTGAGTTGCAGTTCCATTTACTTTGGTTGCCTTCCAGAGAAAGAATATGATCCTCACAAATGCTCTTGGATCCTTCAGAGAGGAAACAAGAGCATTCAGATCCCCTTGAAGTCAAAGTGAAGAACACAGCCAGTCTCCGGATCAAGTCCACGTTAATGATGCTGCATCTGCTACACATGCACACACAGCAGGGTTATTTAAAAAAACTGCAGACGGTGACCCTGATTCACTTAGCAGCTCCCCTCGCTCTTCCACCTGACTGAAAGGAGCATCTTAGACTTAGATCCTTTAGCATCCCTTCTGTCTTGCAGGGCATCTCCTATGCTGGCAGGTGAACTCCATTGAATAACTAAGCCGCTGTAAAATTAAAGCTACACCGTACCCACAGGACAGGGGGAACTTTAAGACTTCTGAACTGTAGGAAGAAATCTGGTCTCCAAATAAAATAAAGCAAGGTTTTCTCCAAAGTGCTTAACTAAAGGGTATCCATGCCACACACTTATTTTTCATCCTTTTTTGACCTTTAATTTAATGTAAGTATTCAAGCAATTTTAGCTGTGTTTTCTTCTCAACTTCTCCCACTTTAGGCCACACACACAAAGATCATTCTGTGACTTGACACCCCTCCTTTCTTAATATCTTATGGTGAGGAGAAAAAAAAGGGATGTTATTTTAAACAACCTCAGACTAGAATTTTTTGTCCATTAAGGTACTTATTTATCCATTTCAATTCATGCTTTTTTTACATTGAAAATTATAGCTTTTAGGGATTCCTGTAAACTTGTAAGTATGAAAATGGCTCTTTTTCAAAAATGTGCTTCTAGATCACTAAAAATAATTCACGACTGTTTACATTTTCTTTGTGTGGAATTCAAGGTAATAATATGTGTATTTACTGCTCATCCCTTTCTTTATTGATCTATGTTCTTTCCTTTTTAATTTATCTAAACATGTATTTTTTGCTGATAAAATGCTAGTCAAGATACATTACCCAACCCTTCACGCACCAGACATACCAACAATGGCATCCCAAGAAGGTTCCTCATCCAACCCCACCAGTGCCCACTAACCTTCAGCAGTAAGCATCACCTCTGGACGCAAGAGGATACAAGCAGTCCCTCTAGCAGACTGGCCTTTGAGTGACAGGCTGTGTGCCAATCTGCCTTCCCCACTTGTAGACTGGGGATGGGTTATTAGCTCACAATGGGTCATTAGCTTCACAGCATCCAGGTTTCATGCCACTAAACTCATCTGATGTGAAGTTGTATTTGATGTACTGCTGTACTTATCTCCAAATGCTCTGAATCAGCGATTCCAGAGGGCTGCTTCTTTTACTACCAAACCACCTTGTTTATTAAAATAAATTTTCTGTTTTGGAGACTCATTCTGCCACAACATTTTGTGTTTTCATGCAACACATGATCCCCCTCCAGCCACTCCCGATTTCATTTCTTTGTGGCACTGTAAGAGCAGTAGGATTAGGTTCACTAATTATTGAAGGGTCAGATCACTGACATGCCAGATGCTTTTTCATACTTGGTGACCTCCGGTTGCTGAGCCAGGTATATACGAGGCACACAAATCTTGGGCTCTACCTGCTAGCTACTTGAAAATTGAACTACTGCAATGATACTCCCAAAGCAAACTTTACTTTGGTTTGGCATGAGGTACAAGGCAATTCAGAAATTGGCGCGCTCTGAAAGTTCTCCTTTCCTTGTTATTTCCTTCCAAGAATGTTTAAAAAAAAAAAAAATTCTCCACTTTTAAATTGCTGTTCACTCACCAAAGCGAATACCCCTCATACCGAATGTATTTCCAGTGAACACAGCTCACTAAACAGTAGTAAACTAAAAATAATCAAGATGGCAAGCAGTGTCTCTCAAGGAACATATCATGACAGACATAATGCCCCAGAACATGAACTTTCTTCCTGCATTAAACTGCTGTCCACTGAGGCGGAGACGGAAACAAAGTTAAACAGTTTTTTTGACCAAATATTTATCACCTAAATACTATTTCACTTATTTCAGGATTCACATTAGTACCATATTTTATCAAAAAGGTGGAATTTCTATACACTTAGAAAAAAATTAGAATTCTGGTTTTTTCCACAAAAGCCGCCTCTGCGGGTAATACATCGTCCCAAGAAAAAGTTTCACAACAGTACAGTATGCAAGTAGTTCAAAAAGGTGAGCTGTCTTCCAAAGCGTATGCACTAAATGCAAGTGAGTTACCATAGAAGGGCTTTCTCAGGAGGGAGATGTATTGACATCTTTGGACAGTAGCAGCAGCCTTTGAATTTTCACTTCAACTACTGCTTAGAAACGACACTGTCAGAAAGGAAACACCTACTGTGTGCCTTCACTTGCCTTCTGATCCCTTATTAGTTAACCCTGAAGTGCATATGTATACAGCCTTAATCCCCAAGCGAGTATCTGGACCAGGGGAAGTCTGGAATTAATTGCAAAGTATTTTGGTTACTAATGCAGCTGTTACAAGTGTTTGATTTGGCAAGCGAACAGAAAAGGCAGTGCATACCAATTTCGTGAGCCACTGTAAAAGCTGCATGGAGGCCGTCATCTTCAATCACTGCACAGCTGCGCTCAGGAGAGCATATGGTCCCAACGTCTGCCATTCCCAGAGTATCACATGAATGATGCCCACATAAATCCTGCCCAGGAAGGAAAAAAAATAACCAACGTTAAAATAAATTTTTACACCCACAGGTAACAACAGCTTAAAGTCACCAGCCCTTTGCAAACAGCAGAACCTGGATAAAAACATCATCCTATGTTTAGATGCCTCCATCTAAAGATGTCAATGCAGTTTAAAAGCATGATGGCACAATCCCATCTCAGGTAAAGTGTCAGTGGGAATAGTTTCATTGACTTTAACTGGATTTGGATACTTTCTGTAATTAATTATTCTTAGTTTGTATTTCTGCAATGCATACAGAAGCTCAAACTTGCATTGAGTTAGGTACTCAAAATACATGCCATAAAAGCATTTCTTCATTGACAATAAAAACAGAAGAAACAGTCTCTTTATTTACAGAAGATGAACCAAGGCACAGAGAGAAAGCTTCAGATTCCTGATCAGTCCTTTCTTTTCAAAAGGCAAGTCTTATACTTGCACTTCAAGAAATGACATTGTTATATATTAAACCTCACTTCACACCTGTCAAGTAGTATAATGATTAATAATGTATTACCCAATATACCAAGTATTTAAGCAATTCTCAAAGGTTGCTTAAAGAGTCAATGATACGACAGAGCACAAAATCCCTTGATTCCTAGTCTTACTAGTGCAATAACTCAATCACATGCTTCCTACTTGTGGATACAAGGTGTCTCCAAAAACCATACAGGTAGCATTAGGTTTTTTCTTTCCATTCCAGGATGATAGTGATAACGATAATGATGAAGGCTGCTTTGGTCCAACATACAGTGTTTTAATCGTCAGTAATCACTTTCCAGTGCTTCTACTGAAGCAGAGGGAAGAACACTAGCCTGAACATACATATATATGCTTTTTTGGTTGAGAAGGAAAAACAGGTACCATGCCATTTGGAGCACTCCTAGACATTTCATTGTGGTTGAATGAAAATGCCACTTTCAAGACATAACAGTATTATCAAATGTTATTATAAAAATGATCAAAGAGTACCTTTTTCCCTTCATTTTTAAGACTCTCTTCTTCCCTTGAGATCTCATTTTGTAATGACTTTCTTTCATGAAGCCTTTCATAATTAATCCATCTGAATAACAGATATCCTGTATGAGGATCCATGTTCACTGATTATGAGTTTCAAATTTAGGCAAACCTGAAAATGCACAGGATTCAAATCCCACTGACACCAAAGAAAAGCACACTGAGTTCACACATACTGGGACAAGGCACCTCTTTACAAAAAAAGTGTGATTTCTCTCCCCTCACCCAAGATAAAATTAAGAAATTTTCAAGCTAAAATTACATAGCTACATTACATATATGGAGCAAGAATTTCAGGATCAGTTCTTCTGGCTTCCAGGTGTCTGGGAACTCTTTTTGCTAAGTGCACTCTTGGTGCTACTTAATGTCAAGATTTAAATGTTGCAGTACCAATGAACAAAACAGTCTCACAAGAAGAGAAGGAATAAAGTTCAAAAGTATTTCAATTCCCAAATTTTCACAGGTATAATCTATGGTTTAAGAAAAACTTCCATTCTGTAGCAATGCAGATAATATGCAGGGAATTCTCTCTCTAACCCCACTGGCTGCCACCCTTGACATCCAATTAGCTCCCCAGACTTTGCTTCTGGCCCTGCATGGGTTTTGGGAGGGTACAGAAAAAGGATGCCCCCAGTTTCAAGTACTTGAAAAGGAACACATTTTTTTTCCAGTTTTATTTGGGCAAATAAACTTATCATTTCCAGCATCTCTGGACCAATGTTGGAAGAGGCTCTAAGTGAGACCATGTTACTATAGCGTCTATCATCTGGGGCACATTCAACAAGGAAGATGCAATCCTTAAGTTCCTATTAGTTTTGCTTAGGTTCATATCCATTTAGCCCTTATGTATCACTTCTGAATCTGGCCCTTTCAGTCTAAGGATATGTTTTACGTAGAGCACACTCTATGTAAATGTAACTGTAAGTGGTTTACCTACAGCAGCATGAGTAACAAAACCCAGAAAAAACGTATGTGCATAGTACCAATAAAAATACCTTTTCATGGTGATATAATTGGTCTAAATAAACGAGCATAAGCTGCATAGGAAGTAAGATACTTTTATCCTAGTGCAATTTGAACTGAATCCACACAGGCAGTTGAACTGAAATTCTTACACAAGTACCAAAAAGCACATAAATCAGACAGAAAGCAGCTTACTGGAAGAGGTCTAAATTATGCTCAGGTTGATAGTGCCAAGAAGAGTATAAAATACATGAATTCAGGCCTTGTCTCTGCACGCAGATTTTGTGTCATTTGGTCTTTTCTTGTATTTGGGTGTCATCATTACGTAGATACTTACATCAGTAATACTCCCTGTATGGGCACAATTATATCAGCCCACAGATGTCTTATGCCAGTGCATGATTTATTTCCATTTGCATACAAGAAGAAGCTATGCCAGTGATATGGCTATGAAGCTATACCAGCAGATGCAATCAGACCTGCCAATGATTCTCCAGATTTGACGACATAAGTATAATTAAAAGAATACAATCTTTCTAAGCAGGCAATCTCATAAACTTCCTTAGAGTTACTTCTTATGGGATGTGAGGAGTTTGGAAAATTATGACAGGGACGTTAACCGTAAGCAGCCCTTCCGACTCTCGGCTGGTTGGTAATCCTAACCTCAACATTTCCAAAGCTATGCACAGGATTGCATTATGCCACCTTCGTTAGACGTAAAAAAAATATAGCTATGTACATATACAAGCACCAGGGGACATATAATGTTTGGTTATTTTTCATATGTTACACATTACTGACATTTTACCACACTGCATGCCCGGGTTTTCCTCAGAACTCCAGTCACTTCATCAAACCACTGTTCCTCCATGTCTGTCATTGCCCAGAGGGTAAGACACATATCCACACATCTCAACATCCCACTAGCAACTTTCAAGGCAGTGCTCATCTGTTTAACAGTTGTCTTGACAAAACAAAGCAAACTTTATGCTTTCTTTATGAAATACCTTAATTTTGGGTCAGATAAAATGCATTTCTTGAAGGGCTGTATTAGCTAAAGGTTGCTGCTAGGAAATCCCACAGCAGAAGATAAGTCATTCTGAAAATTGCTTATCTGTAAAACTACCTAGCTCCTCCAGCACCCCAGGGACAGCTGGAAAACAGCTGTCCTCGGATGGTGTGGGACCAACGATCCCCGTAAAGGAGAAGAGAGGAGACCAACCGCACTGTGGTCAGAAAGCGGTGGACAGTGACAAAGCCCCACTCCCTTCCACCGGCCGAGTGACCACCTCCGTGCTGCCTCCCCAGCAGGCTGAGCAAGGTGGCGTGGGGAGCCCTGCAGCTGCCTCCCAAACCCCAGCTGGGCAGCAGCGGAGGAGGCTCGGAAAGGGTCTTGGAAACAGGGACAGGAAAGATTTTCTGGCCTTCGCTTCTTTGTATGAAGCTGATACCGGAGGGACGTCTATGGGTTGCCCATCTGCTGCTAGAGCAGGGCACGCGTTGGCCATGCTTTGAACAGAGAGCATGTGCTGAGTCTTCTGGTTTTCGCGGCAGACTTCAGTCCGCAGCGACTGCACCAGGATGCATTTTGTAAGCTAATGCTGACATTATCAATAATCACTTAGGCAGATTACTGAAGACTCAGCTCCATTACGTTCTCAACTCAGATTATCATTTATGCTCTACTTCTCTTGCCTCTGCATGATTTGAACTTTAATTATTTCTGTTCATAGCATCACATTGCATGTAACACACATCATTCAAGCCTATCAAGAGGCATCTCTGAGACAACTATTCGGAGTATTTTGCCATCGGGTCAACTCACCATTCCCTAGTTATATGGTCTTTTCCAATAGTATGGTTTCAAGTGATGTTATTGAAAATCACACCTATTTACACTTCCACTGATTTAAATCTTTATGGCAAAATTTATTTTACTTATACCTCCTGTGGCTGTACTGGCCATGGATTATTTGTTACCAGCATCAATAGCCGTAGTTTTATTTTTCTTGGGCAGTCTTGGAAAGTAGTCTCAGACTTTTATGAAATAAAGCTTCTAGGAGTACATGAAAAGTTTTTCTTCCCCTTGAAAATAATTTTTTTTGTTAAAACAGGCCCTGATATAATCATGCAATCTAAAAAAAACTGTGTGGGTCTCCTCAACTTTTCATACTCCAGCTAAAGCACTAAGAAAGCGGGGACTCACATGATACTTAAAATTAGTTTCCAGTGATTATTTCACTCTGGTGTGTGGCTTCTATTTAAAAAATTAATCGCTTACTCAGATCTGCCTACTCATTTAATTGTCTCCAAATAGCAGCAGAAGCTTCGAAGAATAAGTGTTTCTTGATATCTCTAAAGAAGGAATGCAGAGTCTGGCCCTTAATCTGCATTACAGTAGTTTCAAAATAAAAGAATAGCTAGGAAATGCATTGGCTAGACAGGAGGCAATAGATGTTAAGACTTAAGCTTTGGCAAAGGAATGACTTAGGAAAACTGAGCTGTACATCATAAGACTAGTAGTTAATTAGACAGCTTATTAAAGGCCAAGTTTTCTTGGCATTTGTAAGCACATCAAGAGCAGCTGGCTGTTTGCCATGTATACGTGGCATTGTTGTGAATGAAGATAACTGTCGTAGCTCCCTGCTGGAGCAGTTAATTTATTTTACCTGAAATTCTTTGATTTGTGCAGTAGGCTTAAAAACAAGAATAAACTGTTTAGCGAAACCTGGTATTAGGCCAGCGCCTGTGGACCGGATCCAAAACAGGATTTAAGCACCAATGTGGACAGTCTGGTGGAATGCAAGGGCAGAAGAACAAAATTGGCTCACATGTCCTCTGGTCTTTGAGTTATCTACCCTTCACAGGGCTTGCAGTTTGTGACCTTATGGGCTCCAAAGCGCCACAGTTTTACAGTCCTGAGCAGCTTAGCACTTATACTAAAGCTTGATTGGGGTTGTGATGCTTAATATTTCTCAGTCTTTGGCCCTGAGGGAACCCAAGCCTACAGACATGCTCAGATCAGATGTACGAGAAACCAACAGGATTAGGCTTCCTATTGGGCACAGCTGCACATCATCTTCTTTTAAAGCACAGCTAACAGCTTTTACATCTCTGTGTGTTTGTTCGCTTGCTTTTCTGGTTTCTTTGTAACGGCTCATCAGTCAAAGCCTTTGCCCAATAAGAAGGCAATCCAGCTTCAAATTCCTTTGAGGGATGAGGATACTTAGAAGCATGTTTCTCAGGAAAGCGTTCTGTGGTCTACACCAGTCTATGGTCTACGGTGAAGGTCTGCACGTGTCCGTGCACGCAGGGAGTTGTGGCGCCTCCTGTTGCAGCGCAGGCGCCAAAGGCTTCCCTGGCCCTGACTGCAGTTAGTGCTTAGGGCGCTTGGTGAAGGGACCTCATTTTTGGTGCCTGTTCCTCAGCCTGCTTCTGCATTTTACACTGAACAGTCCTTCAGTAAATTACAGAAACAGTCTTCTCTCCATGCTTTGGGAACACAGGCCGCCTTGCTCTAAGCGGTGGGCTGCAGTCAGCAGCTTCAGGTCACGATTTCTCTCCTTCTCACCATATGAATCTTGAATTACTTGCTAAACAGTGACATAGCTTTGGTCAGAGGGGTGGAAAGTTTCCTTAACACCTGGAACAGCTTACAACCTACCGGTTAAGGACCTCTCTTGGGAGGTGGGCGATACAGACCTAAAATCCCTCAGGCAGAGGAAGGAATTAAATATGACTTTCCAACTTCCTGCAGCAGCATTCCCACCGCAGGCCTGTAAAGGGAGGGTAGGGGCAAGCGGCATTTGGGACCCACACATCCACCCTCCCACGCACCCCTCTGCAAAGTGGGTGGAAGTTTAATAGTGTCACAGTAACGCAGAACGGCACATGTGGAGGAAAGTAAGGTTTGCCCAAATAGAAAGTATTACGGTTATCACCCAAGGAGCACACTATGTCTGGAAGTCAAAAGGAGCACAGGACCTAACGCAAAAGGCCACAAAAGGTATTGAAAATAAGGGCTAACTGGTGAACAAAGTAATTAGGGAATCGTCTATTTTACTCCTCAGCCGATACTATGACACGTAGAAAGAGAGACTTCAGAAGCCAAAATGGTGGAAGGCTGCCCTGGAGGAAGGCTGCTGTGAAAAGTCCTCTTCCTGAGACACTGGTGGGTCTCGCTCATGGGGATGTCCAGGTTAGGGCACCAGGGAGAGTGTCTGGCTATCACTGTGAAGCAAGGAGGGACTCCTGTCAGACTCACTGAGATACTGCTTTGTCCTTCCATGGCCATATTTTGAGAGGAAAGACTGAAGTCCAGTTACCTTTTGAGGAAAACAGAAGCAGTGATACCTGCCATACTGATCAAACCAAAAATCACACTTTTTCCTCCGGTAGTTTAACTTCAAAATTGAGGTCATTTTCCTTTCAGATTAATACGCTAAATTCAGGACTGAGTTTTGGGCATTTGAATCTCAAATGTCTTTCTGAATTCTAGGTAAGGTGAAATTCAAGAAAACGCCATGTATGGGTGATATCCTGTTGGGCTGACTTTAGCACACGCATGCTACATTTGCTGGCTTCAGAAACTACCTCCTCACCAGACTGGATATTTAGGCATGTTCTTGCTCAGCCCTTGCATGGTATGGGGACCCTAGGCACTCGTCATCCCAGGACACTCTGCAACAAAGTATTTGAAATAGAGCCTAAACTGGATTAAGCTTTTACACTCTGAATGTACAGATTAACAAAACTTCTTTTTTTCCTAAAGCATATAAAGAAAATGCAGCAGCATTAGGTAAAACACAGGTTTAAAAATAATATTTTTGTCAATTTAAAAATATTGACAAAACACACATAAAGCTTTTGGACTCTGCATGGGGAGGGGATGGGCAAAGTTTCCGTTATGAAACTGGTGACTGGTGAAGAAGGAAAAATAAGCGATTTAACTTGCCTAAGCCAGCGTTCCTCTGTGCAGAAACTCCACAGCATCTCTGTAGATTAGTGTGAATCACGCTACTTCTCCCACACAAATTATGTCCCACTTTATTTTCCCCAGGGACATTATCTAAATGTATTAGATTTGCAATACAAATTGGTGAAAACACTACAAAACTGGTAGACACATCACACTGTAATTTCTTCAGAGTACTAATAATAAACATTAGTGAAATATATTCTATTGACCATTGGTACAGTAACCTGTTTTACTAATACAGGATAACAATTGTGGGAAGATGATAATATAGAAAAAAAAAAGAAGAAAGAACTACAGCCAAAGAAAGCTTGAGCTCCACGCAATGAAATTATCATCCATAGAGCTGAGATAACGCAAAGCTTGCTGTTAAATTTCAACAGCACTGTCAGATTGACAGTTAAACTAAATCACACACACAAGAACCATATAATTGCTGTGTAGAAAAAGGCAGGACAGCGGCCTTTGGCTCTAGCATGAACTTTTTGTTAAGAGCCAGGCATGATGGTACTATCATGGATGATGCTAACAAGTGCTTAGGAAAGTAATTTTTCTTGCTCTTGTTGCCTCTATCTACTGTGAGAAAAACCTATTTTAATTTTCACATGATTCAGAACTGGGGGGAAAGGAGAGGAAGAGAACTGGATTTTGTCCAAATGCATTCAATAGTTCACTTGAAATTTAACTAAGGGTCACTAATGAAATAGCTTGGATGAATTCTGGAGGACAATTGTAGAGCAGGCTAGATCTCAGAAAAGAACAGTCTGAGTTCAAGTGCAGTTTGCAAGTCACCTCTAATGTTTTTCTACTGTGACAAATAATCCGGCAAGTATTTTGTTGCACCCATAAAAAACTGAAGATTGAAGATAACCTGTTTCCAGCTTCTGAGAACTTTTCACAATAAAAAAACCTGAAATGGACTGAATTCTAACTTTGCTGTTGACTTGACAGCATTGTGAGCTAATCTCCAGGGGAAGAGGGCTTTACAAGCTCTTCCTCCTCCCCACCACACAGCCGCTTCTCTACTGCCACATGGGGCAGTGGACTCACCTGGCCACCAGATGATCGAATCCTTGCATCACCGTATTCTGCGGAGGATGCTCTGAGGATGCATGTGGCCCAAAAATTTACAGCTGCTGTCAAAGACTCAACCACAGAG
Organism: Burhinus oedicnemus; assembly: GCA_008921705.1. Lineage (NCBI taxonomy): Eukaryota > Metazoa > Chordata > Aves > Charadriiformes > Burhinidae > Burhinus > Burhinus oedicnemus. The sequence continues at coordinate 479,053 of VFFE01006913.1, forward strand.
TAGTCGAACAGCAGGGAACCCATTTATTCTCCAAGGTTGTTAAGGCCAAACCGCCTTAGTGAGAGCTTTCAGAGGATTTATTAGAAAATTATCACCTTTTAGTACTGACAAGTCAGACTTCTGTCAGGCTTGATACTGGCCATCGTGGGTCAAAACAACAGATTGAGACCACTGGGAAAATATAGTTCTCCTCATTAGATGTGGGGAATTTAAACAATCACTGTGGAACCCGGGACGTTTCTGCAATATTTAGTGACGGATAATTTCTGCGCCTATTGAGGGTTTTTAAAATCTTCTACACAAGTGATAATAATGACCAGACACACGTTGCTGTAGTTTTCCTTGCAGATACAGGGTAAACCGATTCCGTGCAGCTAATGGATAGTTACGTGGTTCTTGCCACCACTGATAAGCAATGTACAGCCTTAAAACAGTTTTAACACCAGTTGTCTGTGAACTGAACCCATGTTCACATTTATTCACTATTTACCGTGCTCTGCAACACGATTGCTTTAAAGCCTTTATCAAAGTAAATACAGATTATGACCAAAAGTGAGTGAACGCTTTAATCCAGAATCAGTAAATCTCCTTCTAAAAATCTTTTTGCATGGGAAGTACTTCCTAGTATGAATGATGATGTTAATAATTTGAACCGCCAGTACTGATGTTATAATAAGGGAGAGCTGCTAGCACACTCTTAGTCGATGAACGGTTATTAATTTACCTCTAAACAAGTAATGACAACAGAAGAGGAGGAAGCAATGGTGCTGAATTCTGACAGGATTCTTCCTTTATGAGGAACTCGAGTAAAGCTACTATCTTTTCAGAGACCCTCTTTTGGTGTTAAAAATAACATCCAAGTAAATGTCACTCCAGAAGGAGGATAATTATTATATTAGAGACTTGTACGGCAACAGGCATGCATAATTTAGACTCTAACTACACATAAACAGTTACATACAGCAGAGGACATGCATGCAGTTGACAAACGATTTGCAAATATTATTCTGTTGACGCAGAGACGCGAAGTTCAAGGTGGCCTCAGTTAGTAAACAAAGACGGAAAACGTACCTCACACGTTTACCCCATGCCTAAAAAACAAGCCATTTAGAAGAAGACATCTGGATGTTCAAAAATTAGCATGACGGTATTCAGAGCCCATCAAAACATGCAGCCACGGCTTGGCGTCTAGTAGCTAAGCAACGCACTTCATACATTCAAAACATAGTTGTAAAAGTTGGATCCTCCTGCCAATTGCTGCCACTCTCATCAAAAAGCTAAACTGGAAAAAATCTCTCCTTAGTTCAAAGCGGGGCTATTTTCTCCAGGAAACATCTCTACTGCTTTTTCATTCTTTAACCCTTTTTGTGTTTACATTCCAAGATGAGCAAATAGATTCATGTTGACATTTCAAGTGTAAGCATATAAAAATCGTGTGGACTCACACATACTCCCTGCAAAGAACATCATGAACACATGTAGCAAGAAACTACAGTCTTGTTCTTTTTCAGTCAAATACTGAAATGTAATGCCAAACAATCTGTGCGTGTACGCAGCAAATCATTAGAGCAGATTAAGTTACACTGAATTGCACTGAGGAGCTAATCCCATAACTAAACGTGTTAAAATGTAAACCAAGAAAACACAAGCCTGTGCTTTTTTCTTGCAAAGCATTTAGATCCCTAAGTCACAGCGCAAGCAGTATTTGCATCTTAAGAGTGGAAGGAGACCAGAGGAACTGGGACTTTTTTTTTTTTTTTAGTTTAGGTACTTCTGACATCCAAAAGAAGTAACTCTACGCATGGAAGATGTATTGCTCAGGAGTCTTTGAAAGTGGATTACTGATTAGCAGCACACTCTTACTCTGGCAGGAGGGCACCCATGCAAAGAACTACAGATAAGCATCTGTAAAGCAAGTGCACTTTAAATTCACATCCTATCTCAATCCAAATTAACTTAATAATTGACATCAAGATTCACAGTCTGCCACCCTAAGAGTTTCCGAATTGTAATGAAACCCAGGGAAATAAATGGGAATACCGGCAGACAAAAACATTCCTTAGTGAAAAGTGATGGATACTGGCCCAGGCTTAATTAATAAGCCATTAGAAAGGATGTTTATAGCAAAAAGCAAGAGCGTTCTGACCCAGCCTAGGTAGCCTGCTTTCATTCAGATCATAACGCTAAAAAAAAGGAAAGCTTGCAAATTGGACCGATGGGCTTTAAACTGCTATAAAAGGCTCCTGCTGTACAAGTGATGCCTGACTGACACAGAACCTAATGTTTCAACTATTTACAGCTTTAAAAGCAAGCCAGGCACTTTTTTTCCCCCTTTCTGGAGCAACTCCTTCCACAAACCATCCAAAGCATCCTTTTTGGCAGGCTCCTCTGATGTAGGAAAGCAGGCGAACTCAAACGAACGGAAAGTCATGCAGTTATTTTTTTCATACTTGGGGAAGGGAAAAAAAGAAAACACTAAACCCAAACCGCTGAAGGGATATTCTTACAGAAGAACTGCATTGCATAAACTTGGCCACATGTCTACTAGAGCAATGTCCCTTAACGACCTCTGGCAATGCAATTAACAACTGGGCAGGGAGCGAGGCACAGCTCTGCATGTGTAAGACTGGCCGGATCTGACCCACAGTTGATCACTTGAGGAACGAGAAAGAGACTGCACCCCCGTACCACCAGCCCAACTCCCTCAACTTCTGCAGCTCTGTTTACCTGCGGTTTGCATTTACGTCCTACCCTTGAACCACAAGCGCTGCCGGCTTCCAGAGTGGCGGAGCTTCCTTGCTGGAAATAGCATCTCAACGCGCTCAACAAGGAAGTTGCGTGTACTCTTAAGCTGTTCTCCACCATCTTCCCTAGCAGGTTTGTCTGGGGACTAATTTAGGCTAGGGAGCGCTATCAGCCCTTGGGCCTGGACCACCTCCCCGGAGAGAGAGGGGCTGCGTGTGAAACATCTCACTGGGCATGACGGAACAACGTCACCTCTCAAGCAGAGATCAGTTAGGTGGCCTCAGCCGAGTCCCCCAACCAGGCACATCACCACCTCTCTGCCCCGGCAGCAGTCCCAGCACCGCACTGGCACGACTGCCTGCGCACCCGCCGCGGGGATGACCTCGCAGGGGAGGGGGTGCACACACAATTTGTCGGGTTTTCAACCCCTCTTCCATCCCGGGCAGCAGCGCGCGTGGCTGCCGGTCCCAGAGGCGCAGCGCAACCCGAGGGAAAGGACGAAGGGGGGAGCGAGGAGGCAGCCACCGGGCAAAGCAGGGCAGCGTGGCTGGAGGGCTGCCAGGGCGGCCTCGTCGCAGCCCAGTCACCCCACCACACGTGGTTCGAGGGACACCAAGCCGCCGTCGGTCAGGGCGATGCCTACCTCGCGGGTGAAGAGGATGGCGGCGTCGTAGTGCTCGTCGTGGTCGTCGTCGAGGCGGTTGTGCTGGTGCTGCCACTTGCAGAAGTTCTTGAGGGTGGTGGCGGCGTTCCTGTTGACCTCCAGCCCCTTCTCCTTCTCGCCCAGGGCCACCACCTTCACCACGGCCAGCCGGACGTGGTTCTCCAGGCTGGCGTGGGCGTAGAGCCGGGAGGCGATGGAGGCCAAAGTGAGCAGGTAGTGCTGCAGCCCCTTCCCGTACTTGCGGACCATGGAGGCGTCGGCCACCAGCAGCAGCTCCACCTGCCGGGCCCGGGAGACGGAGCGACGCCGCCGCCGCCGCCGGCCGTCCCCCGCCGCCGCCGCCGCCGGCCCGGCCGGGTCGCGGGTCTCGCAGCTGGTGCGGGCCGGCACCGTCTCGAAGCTGAAGCGGTCCCTGCGGAAGAGGTGCGGGGCGCGGGCCGGGCCCTCCCCGTAGATCCGCGGGCCGGCCGCCTCCCCGCCGCGCCGCGCCGGCCTGACGGTGTAGCGGGAGCGGCCGACGGCGAAGAAGCCGTCGAGGCCGCCGCAGAGGTTGAAGACGGCCAGGGAGCGCGGGCTGCCGTCCACCGTGCCGCGGTAGTAGCAGCGCGGCGGCCCGCCGGCCCGCGGCGCCCGCGCCCCCACCGCCTCGTCCCGCTCCAGGTCCAGGAGGAAGCGCTGGCCCCCGGCGTAGAGGACGTAGCCCGCCTTGCCGCCCCCCGCGTAGGTCGGGTCGAGGCGCCGCACGACGCCGCTGGCCCCGCGGGGCGGCTCGGGGG